>PQXL01000089.1:0-99681 GCA_004916875.1 Botrytis galanthina
TAAACTATAAACTATAAACTATAAACTATAAACTATAAACTATAAACTATAAACTATAAACTATAAACTATAAACTATAAACTATAAACACATTCACTTACCCACTCATCCATATACACTCTATATACACACACACAACACAATACAACACAATCAACCAACTTCACTATTTATTCATTTATTATAATTTCATTTATTAAGCACATCCCCGAGTAAACTACTCTCATTCACTACTCTCATACACCACCTATCTACTCACCTACCTAGCTAGATAACCACCACACCATTATATCATATCCACACAACAACAAGAACGCCATACTTTAACATGAACCCACCAGCGCCTCATCCATAAGGTATTACCTGATTCTCATTACGCCTATAAATATCAAAATCAACATCAACATCAACATCAACATCAATGTGCATATCAATTTATCTCCTCTACTTCCGCTTTCGTTTCAACTCCCAATTGACATCTTCAAATTCATCTGCCAATTCATCCGGGACACCCGAATCTTCCATAACTCCAAGAGGTAAATCAGGCGTAACTGGTTCTGTAACCAAAGCCTCTTCTGAAGACATTGATTTCTCAATTCCTTTATCGCCAAGAAGGAAGTCTCCAAAGTATTTGATGACATTGAAGACTTCTTCTCCCGTCGGAATAATGTTTTCTTTGGGAAGTAAAAACCCATAACTTCCGGTATCGCGGAGCTTGATTTGATAACTGTATCGCACTCGTAATTCATGATAAAACCAATCAATAGCGGAACCACCTCCAGTTTCCATTCGACTTGTCGATGAGTGGCCGGGTATTTTCGAAGAAACGGCCCCTTCGCAAGCGGAAGCAACCGTATATTGTTCGCCACTGGAAATTCTAATAGCCTTTGCAAGTCCCATACCAAGTTCTTCCAAATTTTCCAAACTAGGTGGATCGGCCAAGCATGAATAAGAATAAGGATATAAAACTTGTTGAGAATATGAATGTAAATCCAAGAAACCAACAAAATGTACATTATTGTTCTCCGTCTCATTCTTTGCCCATTCTGCAAATTGATGGGATTCAACAGCCTGGAAGGGTGCATCACCTGGGTAACTTTCGGAACAAGGATTACTTTGAATTGATGTACCCCATTCAAAGCCGAATCCACGGTCTAGATCAACACCTCGACAGAATCGAAGACTGGTTCGCTGTCTATTCTTGCGCCATAAACGGTCGTTCTCCCAAGTATACACATATCCATCCACATTGATAGTAGGAATGAGGACAAAATCAAATTCTTGTAGAAGCTTTGTGATAGCAGGCGATTTTCCATAAGAAGTAATCAGAGACCAGGCAGTGTATGTAACGGAGCTCACGGATATCCATTCTCGAGCATGGAATCCACCGGATAAAATGATAGTTTGCCGTGGCTTGAGATTCTCCGAAGGTAGGTTTGGAGATACGCCAATCCTTAAAGCTGGGATGTCGCGACCTTCGTAAGAAGTTCCAATGCTGATCATTCGAACGTGTGTTGAGAACATGGAAGACATGAGGCGCATCCATGGTACAATGACGGATAGTGGTTGATAGTTTTGAAAGAATACGTTGTCCATCCCATCGACAGTGCTAGTTCTCAAAGCTGGGGTGAATGCCTTTTCAACATGTTTCGAGGGGAAAGCTACATCAGCATATGCTGTCGATGGATACGATTGATAAATACTCTTCGCCAAGTCAGGCATTAGATACGAGTATGAAGTCTGTAGAGATTTCGGTAAGAGGCCGAGTAAGGAGGGAATCTTTTTGATCAGTTAGCACTTCGACAACAAGCAAGATTGTTTCACGTACATCATCTTCCCTCAAATGAATATCCGCCCAATTACTTGTAAACTCCCACACGTCTAGGAAAAGTATCTCTGCAGCTTCTGCCAATGCTTGTTCCTCCGCTGGCGTAGTGAGATTGAATCGAAGTACCTTATCGCCGCCATATTTTGCAAGTAACGTCGCTGGGAGTTGGATATTGGACGGTCGCGACACACTCCCTGGTAGATGGGGTTTCTTTGCGACCTTTGGGGGAAGACGGAAGATCTTTTCTATCGCAGTATCACGCAGCCAGTTTAATTTGGGGAGCACATTGCGGTATTTAATGCCCGACTCTTCCTGTGGAGGATATCGCGGGGTTACAGGTGACAAGTGAGCATGACCATCCGTAGCCCACGGTGCTGCGACGACATACGGGATACAAAGGAGACTTGATAGCAGAAGAATAAACAACGATAATGTCGAGTGAGATTGCGACATAATTAATTTCGCATTGAGGGATTGATTGAAATGTCGACAGACAATGAAGGTTGTGAGGTTGTGGGTCGTGCTTGGAATTATATTTGAGATGATTCGTGGGAGAGATGAAATAAAGATTTTAGGAGGTGGATAGTACTAAATGTCATTCAGGCCTAGAATGTTGCCTGGTTCCTCGAACTAATCATTGGTAAGATGGATTTCAGAAAGAGTGTAATGTTGTTGAGAGACCCGAACATCAGACAGTATAGTAACAATGTATCAATTTGATATATCGAATTTATGGTAAGATTATGATTTCCATAACTGTCAAATTGTCTGGTAGCCATTTCCAAACATAAAATCGTACCTAGTATACTTTGAGTTGAACCTCTTCCATGCCATCTCATCTAATCGAACACTATCTCATCATCTAGTCAAAATCACATGTTACAGCCACCGGCCGCGATACTTCATCGACCTGTAAATATATATCAGTACATACCTAGGTAGCTAACCTTGGAAACTCCAAGAACAAAGTCATTGAATTCCCACCAAAGGACTTTCCTCTAGCATCTTCACTTCCGACGGCGTCAGAAGCAGCGTCCAATAAAATATTCCCATAGCCGTCCGAGGAGCTGCGGTACGTAACTTCGTCACCGATTGAGGTCCAAAAGATTCGAGAAGTTGCTGGATAGGATGTGTTCCGTCGGCAGGAAAACTATCTACTGGGTAGACCACCCATATATCGGTAGATCTGATGTTTGAGGTGATACCTGGAGACGACTCTGGATCCGTGGTTTCATCTAGAGGTTGCGCTTTGTCCATTGAAGCCATTGTATGTAGTCTCTTAGTGTACGAGTAGTGGGAAATAGTTTGAGGGTGACGCGTGGTATTTATCGTTCATCGAATTGTCTAGATTTCTCTTGATAATGCTTGGGGTGATGCTATCCATTTCCTCTGTACGAACCAGCTCACCGGGAGTTGGTTTACATATCTCGTCGGTACTGGACTGGACTGGACTGGGCTGGGACCTTGTCATAAACAACGGGTCTTATCTTAGAGGATGCGTGTAAAGGAATATATTGTGCATTTGGCATCTGACTGAACTCTACAATAATAGATTTGAAACATTGAGAGATGATAGACTGGACACTTCATTACTTCATACCAATAATTGCTTTTTCTGAATACACTGTCTCAGTTCACTGGCTGGCGATTCACTCGGAATTATCTACTCGTCTTCAACCGGATTCATGGTCAGTGAATCAATTGCCAATGAATGGATTGTGAGCTATTATCATTCATCTCGTATCTTTTGTTCTATACGTATCTTTGTTGATTCTTCTTACGTAGATCAGATATTCAGCTGTATACGTTGGCAATAATGACTGGTTGAGGGAAGGGTTACCGCATGGAAGACAATTCTGGTCATCAATACTGTATGGAGGGCCAAGAAATGCGTGGTAGGTAGGTAACGTAACCTTGATCTTGATGAAGATGTTTGATGGTGGTTGGATGATGGAAGTATCGATATGGCCAATTGGATGGTCATAACCGGTCTGTCGTCTGCATAGAGATACATCGTGTACCATGTGTAGAGTGTACAGGTAGAGTATCTTCTCTTTGCGTTTCTCTTCTCATCTCATACGACAGAGCCGAGAGGGGTAAGCAGCTTATCGTGAAAGAGTGGCTGGGCTGATGTAAGAAGAATGATGTACTTTGTTATAAATGGTGACGAAAAGATAAATCCCTCTCAAGTGTCTCTCCGATGGCCCTCGGATGTCCCTCAGATGTCCCTCGGATGTCCCTCAGATGTGCCTCTGACAACACGTCTCCAAATGTATGAGCGTCAATTCCAACGGTTCATTAGGTTTTGTTTTCCCTCCCACCATGCAGATCATTCAACGCTTTAGAACATTCCACCATTCAAAATAGAAGGTCAAGTCAAGGACAGCTCAAGCCTAACGCAGCATGATCTAAAAATAAGGCCGACCGACCTGCTTGAGTCTTCTAGAAAAACGGTTGGCCCCATGCTATGCTATGCCATGCCATGCACTGGCTCACTGGCATCCAGACGACACAACACGACACGGGTGGACTGCTTGGGGGTGTAGGTATCGCTATCGGTTTTGCCCATGTCCAGGAAATTGCATTGTGGGAGGATCAAATTTTATTGATCCATTTAAGCAAGCACTTAGACCCGAGGGTAATCTTTACCTTCATCTTATCGTATGGGGTATTGCAAAAGTTAGGTTTGTATGTTTCAGAGTATTCTCCAAAGTGGAAATGTTTTTTGGTCGAAAGGGGGAAATGATCATACTTGCATTACAGTTTTTCTAATAGCACGTAGTATATAGTACATAGCAGATAGTATATAGTACATAGCAGATAGCCCATAGCACATAGCACATAGCATAGGTAGCACATGGATAGTACAGAGACAGCTTTAGTGATTTCTCTCATAGATAGTACAAACAGCTTTAATGACTTCTCTCTTATAGATAGTACATAGATAGTACAGACAGCTTTAATGACTTCTCTCTCATAGATAGTACATAGATAGTACAGACAGCTTTAATGACTTCTCTCTCATAGATAGTACATAGATAGTACAGACAGCTTTAATGACTTCTCTCATAGATAGTACATATATAGTACACAGACAGCCCTAACATCTTCATCTGCAATGCATGGCATGGTATGTATGTGAATGAGTTTTAAACTTTTACCAAAGAAGCTTCACACGCGAATGGCAGAAAGGACTAGGTAGCTAAGTAGATAGGCCCGTATATAGGAATACTAAAAATACGGTTATTTGCAAACACGAGTTCTGGGTATTGATTTGATTTGGAAGTGTGGAATTGGATGGGATATTTGATATGATTTGTATTTGATATGATTGTATTTGATGCCTAGTAAATTCAGTAAATTCAGTAAATTCAGTAACCATGAGATATACTGGGTAATAATAACTATCTAATACTATATAAATATATTGTATTAATAACTATATAATAATATATAGAAATACTGTAATAATAACTATCTAGTATTATATAGATATATTATAATAATAACTATCTAGTACTATATAGATATACTGTACTAATAAATAGATAGTATGTTAACTAAGTATACACTGTCTTCTTGAACCCAACCACGTTTGCGTCATTCACCTCAGGAGAAAGAAAAAGGTCTGGTGGTCCAAGGTTTGACTGCTTCGTACTTATTAGTATCCCCTAGTCCTAGATAAATCAAACTTAGTTAATTACCTAGTACTCTTAATAGAGTTTGTCAATTATTGATCCCATCCATCCCATCCCATCCCATCCGAGTATCTTCCCACCTCCCAAGCTTTGATTACTTGATTACTTGATTACTTGATTACTTGATTACTTGATTACTTGATTACGCCTCATTGATCTTTTCATCCGAGTCTTGCTTTTGGAATTTTATATGATTTGTTAATATTGATTATCGTACATTGAACTGCTTTGCATTTCTTCACTCGTACTCTTGCCTCTCTCCTCTCCCTCTCTCTTCCATATTTCCTTTTTCTCGTCCTATTATGCCAATTGCCCATTATCCACCAACCACCAATTACCCCCCCAGTCCAGAACCTCAGAACCCCGTTGCGTCCTTTCCCTCTTATCCACTTGTTACGACTCTCCTACTTTCCCAAGGTTATCTTCCCTACCCTATCCATATCAGCCTCATACGAAGGGATACACAACTCTTCAAACACCCGTCACCAATTCAATCCGACTCCCCATTTGCAAATGTGATTTTTTCTCCTCAGCTGAAACAAGCATAATCACCTTGCTTCCTCATTATCCCTTGGGGTAGGATCAATGTTGTTCGACGTTTCTCCAAAATGCCTTTACTACGTCGTCGTGCTGCTGCCAGCGATGCTGAAATGCGACGACATAGCTTCTTTCCCGTCGATTCAAATACTCTAAATCCAATTCTCGATACCGATCTCCCAGATGGCAGAGCGAGTGAACAAATGCCACGACGTCCTTCGCCTGGAGACTTCCCTTCAAATGCCGCAGAACCAGGAACAATGACATCGTTACCCATGTTAGTTCGACCGGCCACAGATTATCCTGCTGCGCTTCAGCGATCGGGGTCACCACCGATACAGGAGGAAACTTCGAAACATCGTCGCTTCTCCATGTTAAGGTTTCGACATGCTTCCGACTCACAATTGTCCACAAGGTCGCGACTACAGGCTCAGAGTTCAATCGCGGAAGATGCTCCCCCAATCCCTCAGCGCAAGTATTTTTCCATTTGATGTCACTCCTCAACATTTGGAGGCTTTTAATTTGTTCAACACTTTAATTTGACTGAAGAATTGCTTGCTAGGTCTACCTTCTTGGCATAGTGCTGACAGTATACCAGCCCCAGAGATTATCACCACGGCTCCAACCATGGATTTCAATGGAGGACGCCCAATGAAGAAAAAGTCGCGCGTTAGACTTCCCGGCCGTACCAAATCGACGGCTGTAAATAACAATCGCGCGAAGCAACAAGAGCAGCCACCACCATCACAACCAGAAGATACATCGGATATCGAAATGCTCTCCAAGAAGGAACGAAGAAAGACCATGTCGGAGTCGGGACCGAGCAATAAAAGCCGTGTTACTTTTGACGAACCAAATCGCCCAATGACCCATGGCAATGGTGGCTCACCTCCTGCATATGGAGACGAAGCGTCCTCGGCATTGGCTCTGCCAGTAAATAGACTTTCTGAATCTTCTAGGTCAGATGCAAGCTCGGGCGAGCATGGAGTATATGCAACGACCACGACAACTACGCATACGGTCCAAACAACGACAACCTTCTTTCGCCTTCCTCGCCGGAAGAAGCCCGCTCCGTTATTCGACCTGAGCCACCTTCCACAAAAGTCCGCGCAAAACGATGCTTCGAATTCGCTTTCTGTCACGAGATACCCCACTGCTCCTTCGTCCGACTCGGCTCGGGCCATAACCCCCAAATCGTCGGACGACCTGACGCCACAAGGTTCTCATTCTCCATTCCCACCGTCGCCGTCTCACACCCCTTCATCTCCCACTACTTTGATGAAGACATCATCAGGTCTAGGTCGGCCGGGCACCCCCTTATTACGACAAGGCTCCACTGCGTCATCTTCGAGATCGTCACCCACCCGTTCCAGATTAACGCTGCGCGGTCGCTCATCCACTTTGAGCTCTCTGCGAAATGCACCAAACGAAGACTCTTTACCGACACCTACGTTACCATCGACCAGGACTTCTACATCTACGGGCAGGAAAAGTTTTGGCGATTTGTTCAATCTTACAGCTCGATTGCGCCAGAACCCCGAACCGGGGAATAATTCGGGACCTACCACCCCTGCTTCCAATACTTCGAAGAACAATTCTATGCAATTGAATCGAGAAGAAGCTATCATTCTACCGGAACGATACGATGATGACACACCAGCTAATTATTTAGTCAGGCTTGAAGAGGCAGTGAGTCGAGGTGTTGTGGCTAGTGTATTATCGAAAGGAACGGATTCTTTCTCACAGGCTGTCCTTCGGAGCTATATGAGAGGATTTGGGTTCTTTGGAGATCCTATGGACATGGCCATTCGAAAGTTGCTCATGGAAGTCGAGCTCCCAAAAGAGACACAGCAGATCGATAGGTGTTTGCAAGGTTTTGCAAACAGGTATCATGAGTGCAATCCTGGCATCTATGCATCTCCTGACCAAGCCTACTTTATCGCATTTTCACTTCTTATTCTACATACAGATGTATTCAACAAAAATAACAAACATAAAATGACAAAGGCAGACTACATCAAGAACACCCACGGCGAAGGAATCTTTGACGAAATTCTGGAATGCTTCTATGATAACATCTCATATACACCCTTTATCCACGTGGAGGATGACCTAGATATCAATGGCGAGAGAATCATACCTCACAAAATGAAAAAGAAGTCAAAGATGCTTCGGGGAGGTGGGGATCCTAACAAACGTCCCTCGAAAGAACCTGTTGACCCTTATACTTTGATTCTTGATAGCAAACTTGATACTTTGCGCCCCAATCTAAAGGACGTCATGCATCTTGACGAACATTATAGTTATCTCGGCACTGCGCCGTGTCTGAATCTACAGAATTTACAAAAGACGTTCTTCAAGACAGGCGTTTTACAGATTGTTTCGGCCAGATCACGACCAGATGCCTTCATGTCGGAAAAGACCGTTACCAATCCCGAGGAAGCACAAGCCGGCATCGTGGATATCAAAATTACCAAGGTGGGCTTGTTGTGGCGAAAAGATGCAAAGAAGAAGAAGACCCGCTCGCCGTGGCAGGAGTGGGGAGCTATTCTCACTGGTGCTCAATTGTACTTTTTTCGAAATACTGCGTGGATCAAAAGCCTGATGCATCAGCACGAGACGCATATCAAACAAGGCCACGATGGCACGCCTGTCATTTTCAAGCCGCCGCTCGAACAGTTCAAACCTGATGCATTGATGTCAACTGATGATGCAGTCGCTCTCGTAGATTCGACCTACAAGAAGCACAAGCACGCTTTCGTCTTTGTGCGCCATGGAGGATTTGAGGAAACTTTCTTGGCCGATAATGAAGATGAGATGAATGATTGGTTGGCTAAGCTCAACTATGCCGCAGCGTTTAGGACTGCTGGAGTGCGTATGCGTGGCGTGGTTGGGGGCAACTACGAAGGACAACGCAATCGAGGTATCCGTCGACTCGAAAGTGCAAACGATTCTACCAAGTTTATTCAAACACCTTCTGGTGAAGTTTCCATAGTCAGTGGAAAGATTGACAACAAAATGCAGGACGATATCTTGGCAGCACGTCGCCAAATTATGCTACAAAAAGTGGTTGAAGCCGAGGAAAAGCTTACCGTTGCAGTGAAACAGTTGGATTCTCAACTTCGAAATGCTCGCCATTTACAAATTCTAGCGCCAGTTCAACAAAAGACGAGGGATCAAGTTTTGTCAGCTGCCGCTCGCATGGCTGCTCAATTGAAGTGGGGTAGAATGGAAATCTGGCGCTTGAAGTGTCACAGGGATATTTTGATCTTGGATCTTGACGAAGAAAAAAACATGGAAGGGGATTTTGCGCAAAAGGCAGATTCAAACGGAGATACACCAATGTCCGCACGATCTGCTTTGAACCGTTTGCAATCCAAGGCAAGTAGCTTAGCGCCGCAAGGCACGCCAAAGTCACCTACGTTAGACTCCATGACTCGGCCTTCTACGTCCGGTCCATCGCTTTCACCGTCAGCAGAGAAAGAAAACACGATGGATGACATATTTCAAGCAGCACCAAACTCGATGCACAAAGCACAAGCATCTTGGGAACTCCCACCTTTGGCTATCAACGAACCGGCTACGCGTAAACCGTCAGTTTCCAGTGTCGTACCCCCAAGTCCCAGTCTTGCCACGATGCCATCTCGTTCGAGTTTGAATCAAGCTCCAACCTTGAGCTCTAAACCTTCGGATCCAAATCTCGATGCTGCGGAACAATCTGTTCTTGAACAAGCTGGATTGGTCGATTCGGACATGGCGAGCGAAGAGAGAGAGCCGTCAGCCGACAAGGACAAGTTTGGCAAGGGCAAAATTCGTCGCAGTATTCATCAAACCTTACGCGAGGCGCATGTTCCAACGCACCACCGTAGTCGAAGAGGCAGGGACTCGAATTCTAGTGCTGGTATGTCAGATGAAGGTACTACAGATGACATACTCTCTCGTGGTTCTGGAAGCTTCGTTGTACATGGCAAAAAGGCTTCAGTCATCACATTTGGGACGGAACTTCAAAGCATGTCACCAGAAGAGCGCTTACGTCTTCGTAAACAGCCCCACAAGGAAGACTCTGAAGCAACATCACCTGCTACTAACGATGACGACTTCCACTCCATACTTGCTGAACCAATTGAGTTTCACCAGCGCCACAATTCAGCTGCAAGCACAAGTACAGCGACTGCCAGGAGTTTCCGAGAATTGCATAGGAAATATTCCTCCCAGCATTCAGACAAACCTCCAAACCTTGCTGTCACTGTAGACGACGACGACGAAGCAGCAGTAAGCATGTCTGACGGCCGACGAAGCCCTTTGCCCCCAGTCGAAGACGAAAACGAAGACGAAGATTCAAGTAGTAATGACAGAACAAAATTCTACACACCAGATCCCTCACCTCGTGTAGCCGAGTTTGATGAGCATTCGCTGGTTGAACCGAATCCACAGCACGAAATCGAACACATCGATTCAAACGAGCGGCTACCAAGTCCTACTCTTCAAACAGTCGGCGCTTGACACACCATTTTTTTTACTAATAAATGGTAAAATACCAATACAACCTTTCCACACATCCACACAACATTTTCATATTATTGGTCTTGTCTCTTGATTGATTTCGGCGAAATTAAAGCATAGCGCGCATGCAACTATTTTCACGACAATCGTTTATATATCCATTTCTTGACTTGCGGCGGGCTCTTTTACAATACCTGTGATGATTGATATTTTCGGGGAGCGAAAAGGGAAGGGATCTTTTTTTCGCAAGGATTAAAAGTATTTGATAGTTCATTTTTTCGGTAGTACCTTTTTAGTTTTTGCTTGGTCTTTTAGTTTTGTTTTTACTGAAGTTTACACTTGTTGTAGTGGTTATTTGGGTCACATACTCTTGAAAGCATTTATAGTGCGTATGTATACTAGCGGTTGGCATGGGTAGGGATGGTGGATAGGGTGATTGGGAAGGAAAGGGAAGCAAGGGCTGTAAGATGTTTGGGTTAGGATCCATATATTTCCATGTGAAGGGGTTGTCTTATGGTATGGCATATGGTTTCGGCTGCTGAGGTTATGGGCCGGATTGGCGTTTTGGGAATGGGGGCGTGTTCGCTTTTCTTTCTTAGAAAGGGGTGGATGTGATGGGAAGCGAGAATTGGGATGATTGGGGATGATGTGGGAGGGAGAAGAAATTAGGAGTGGAATGTCAAAGAATGGATGGATCGATACTTGGTGAGAGGACATGGGAGAGTGAGGAGAATGGGGGTGGAATAGGATCGGATAAGAGGGGATGCAATGAAGGGAATGGAATGGTATCGAGTTGAATTAATATCGGAGCAGAGTGGGAAAGTGAAAAGAAAGGAGATAGGTGATAGGTGATATAAATATCAATGAAGATTCATGTATGTGGTCTTTTATCTAGAATGTTGATTATGGTTGTGATTGTGATTGTGATTGTGATTTGGATTTCTTGGAAAAGGGGTTGTGAGAATAGAAATGAAAATTGGGAAAATATGCGTGTACTATGTGTATCCCTAGGCAGGTAGCTTTATATATATCTAGGTAGGTATCGATAGTGACGATGATATGCGATCCCCTCTTTATAGATTGTAAGATTACTTTTTATGATTTTTTTTTTTCTTTTTTCAATATCTACGCGGTGTATATCGATTATATCATATTTTCACTTATATACTCATTCATATATCCATATACTCATATACTTATATACTTATATACTTATATACTTATATACTTATATACTTATATACTTATATACTTATATACTCATATCTCGCTGTAGATGGGTACTTTTCCAGGAAATGGAATGCAGAGATTGGGTTGCATTGGATTGCATTGGACTGGATTGGATTAAATTGCAGGGAATGGGTAAGTACCTACATTACATACAGTACATACATTACATAGATATGTTACATAACATGACATGACATGTATATGCATTCCCTTCCACATCATTCCATTCCATTCCATTCAATCCTGCCTGCCTGCCACATCCACATTCTCTCAGCAGCACAGTATATCTACATCCACATCTACAAATTTCAATGTCCAAGCCCGCGGCTTCCTTTTCTCTGTCTACCTCTACCTCTTGCCCTTCTTCTTCTTCCCCTTTGGGACTCCACCTCCACCCGTTACAACCTTGCTCCCGGACGCCTCAACACCCTCGAGCGCATCTTCTCTCACCACGCCTCCCTGCGTCGCATCCAACGCCTTCTTCTTTCCCTTTTTACCTTTCGGTCTGTAGGAGCTGCGATCCTTGAGCGGCAACCACCTCTCGGGGTCCATTTTCTTGCCCTCCTCAAAGTCTTTGGGTAATTTCGATTTACGCGTTCCTACCGTCTTTTGCTTTTTCGTCGGGTCTTCCTTTTCTTTTTCTCTTTCCTTATCATCGAAAGCGCGTTTCTTGGATGATTCGGTGGATGGAGCGGGTGTGGTTTCGGATTTCCAGGATGGGATGCCCGAGGATTCGAGATCTTCGGCGTTGATGCCGGAGATGAGTTTGGGGATGGGGGTGAGCGTGTCGATGTCTGAGGCGATTTTGGAGAAATCAGAAGATGCGTATGAAGCGACGCAACCGGCGATTGCGACGCGGTCTGTGGGATTTTGAGAGCGGAGGGAAGAGAAGATGTCGCCTGCGGCTTTGGCATCTTCGGAGTTGGAAGATTCGAGGAGGGAGATACCTGCTGCGTGGAAGAGGGATGGGGAAGGTTTGGATTTCTGTCGCCAGTATGAAGCGGCTTTTTCGAGCTCGGGTCTTATAGGGGTTTTTTGGCCGGTGGATCGATAGAGGGAGATAAGAAGGGCTATTAATCCTGGTGCAAATCGTACATCTTGATCTGAGGGATTGGTAGACTCTTCTAGGCGCTTGAAAAATGCATCCAGGAGGGCAATTGCAGGGGCAGGATTGTCTATCGATACGTAAAGTTGAACAATGGTAAGGATCAATCCAACGTCATTTGGTCGCTTCTCAAGAAGTGATAAAGTTTGCTTCAAAGCGGCTTTTCTGGTTTTGTCTTCGGCATGAGCTGCAGCGTTAAGAACTGAAAGGCCATTGATTGATGGTGAGATAGTTGGTGATGAAGACGCGGAGATCTTTTTTAATGTAGATTCCGCTACACCCCCATATTTTAACGCCTGTAACTCAACTGTGTAATGATTTCGTTCCAGAATGTTCGCTTGATACTCGAAATGCTTTTCTCGATGCGATAAGTTGGGTACTGAGTCGAAAACTCGTTTCAAAAGGTACGGGTTGTCAATTTCAGTCGATGTAGCTAACACATTATTTTGGGCGATTATTTTGGTTTGAGGTTCTGGTACACTGTAGGGGTCAGCTTCAAGCTCAGGAAACGTGCTTGGCATACATACTCAGCAAGATTAATCATCTTGGTCAATGACTTGGCCTCTTCAATTTTACCCAACTTCGTCAGCACAAATGCCTGTTGTACCATGATAGGCAAGACTTCTGCTCTCTTTTCATCATCACTTAATTCGTCCAGAGCCTCACACAGATCCCTTGCCCGCTTCAACAGGAAATTTCCCTTGTTATAATCTCCCTTTGCGATATACCCGCATGCAACATTATACGCTGTCTCGAATGCCTCGAAGTCGTCATTTTTGCTCTTCAATTCACTTCTCTCGCCCTGCCACGCTAATTGCACATCCACAGCCAGTCCATTGATCCTCAGATCCATTACTTCATCTCCAGCTCCCACACTTTCTGCTAGCTGTTTGTAAAGCTCCTCCGCATCCGCAAATCTCTCGGCACGATATGCGACTTGCGCAGCAACATGTTTCAAACCCCTACTATTACCGCCTTCACAAACTTTCGCTGCATCTGCCAATTTGCCTGTCTTATACAGAGCATAAGCGCGCTCCAAAATACATTGAGAAGCCAGTTTATCTCCACCATCATCGAGCGCTTTTAGTGCATCGTCGTATCGGTCGAGTTTAAGGAGAGCGACGGCGCGGGTATGTAAGGCATTGGGGTCGAGTTTAGAACTCTTTAATACGTCATTGGTAGCTTTGAGTATTTCATTGTGGTCAGTAATTGAGGAATCGCGAAGGAGAGCGCTGAGGGTTGCGGTATGGCTGGCCATTGTTTTGTATTAGAATTGTTGAATGTAGGGTAATACTGTGGCCATGCAGTATGGAGATGGTGTCAACAGCTTGGGGTAGTGGGGTGCAAGGAGGGAGGTGGACTTAAAAAATAACCGACATCGATCGCCTGTTAGTGTGGCAGAATTTCACCGCTTTATTAATTTACTGCACGCGACACAGAATCTTGTGAACCATATTCTTGTCTAGAAAATACAGATGATACCCAGGAACCTTGCAATGCTCTAAGTCGGATTTGACAATCAAATGACCTCGCAGGCTCTGCATTTTCATAGAAACGTCGTTAAGTATAAGTTACCATCATATTAATGGTACCATCGGATACCTGAATTGTCACAAGCTTCAGATCCTCAGAAACACTTTTCAATCTCCCAGCTCAGGCTTAGCCGTCAGTATCTAGCTATTGGTGTTGACCTCGGGAATCTAGTCAGATTGAGTGTTGTATTGTTTTTGTTTTGAAATGCGGTTCGTCTCGCCGTAGTGTGTTTGGTATAGCAGCATATTCAAAATGTTCAGGCAAAGCTTTGCAATCAAAATGTTCTATCAAATGAACTGAATACCCAGAGGGCCGAGCCTTTCCGATGGGTTGGGAGATCCTAATCTACTCAAAGACTACAGCCATTTGATGATTCTACTAAGTTGAAACATTGGATACGGCAGGTAGACCCAAATGAATTGGGAGATTGAAATGGCATGAAGCATTGAAATCGACTGAGATATCGAGATGAGATTAAGGATCATAATGAAAATAAGTAAATCCGAATTCAAATTCCAGGAAGAGTTTCGTGCAGAAAACTCGAAGGGATTGCCGAGTCTGGCAGGATCTTAACCCTCTCGGTTCTAAATGAGCAGCGGCAGCTTGCGTTTTTTCGCGACTATTTGGCGGTTATGAAATGATCGAGAGTCCAGAGCAATTTGAGGAGAGGCTGGAGGAGCATGATCGGGATGGTTTTTCTTAACCCTCTGCACTGGGCCATATATGTTACAGTTTTCTTTAGGCATTCTGGGTGGCGATAGTTCTGCGACTACAAACTCTTGATCAATGCCTTTTCCCTTCCACTGTTGGGTGATCCGTCCTTGGTACTGCGGCCGAAATTTATCATCTGATGGTATAGCAGTACATTTGCTAGCTCTGATTCCAATGGAAGAATTCATCTTTATGATAACTTTCTTGCTTAGTGACCTCTTCCAAGGCGACATCCAGCTGTTCAATAGCTATTCGCAATAGTGTATCATAGAAAAGATCAAATTCCGTCTTCAATATCGCCAAGAAGCGTCGCGCTTCTCTTACCAACGTTGATTTGTCCCATTCAAGGTCGCTGATGAGTGCCTATTCAACTAAATTATGGCAAGGAACAACGATTTCAACAGGAAATTCAGGAAGTGCGTACTTTCCTCCTCTTGTGATACTATTGGCCTCATGTGATTCACACACCTCAGTGTAAAACATCCCATATTTCAATTATGGCTTCAGTTTCGCCTGTGGGTCAAGAGTTACAGCAACGAAATGTTCGAGAATTGCATTGAATTGTTTTTGATTTTAGACCTCCTCATCGCGGATCTTAATTCGTGACGGTATTCCTGGAGCAACAATACTTTAGCTCCTTCTCGCATCTTCAACTTTAACTGGAGCGTCTTAGCATTATTGAAGACTTTGCCACCAAGCAATGATGTCAAGTTGTGCCAATGACCTTTGAAAAGTCTTGACATGGTCGAAAGCTTTGTGGGGAGCCTCGAACCACGTAGCAAAATCTTCTGGAAGAAATACACTGAGTTGGCGCACTAGATTGGTGATATCCCCAACATCGTTCTTTACGTACGTGGTCTCGCAAAATTTGCCATGGTAAGTTCAGACATTATTGCATCATCTACACACTCTATATTGGTTTACATACAGCGAATTGAAATCGAATGTATTGCTTGGGTAGATCTTTGCAGTCTTGACAGCAGTGTCGTGTCATAGGATGGGATCTAACATTTCTTAGGATGTTATAGCTCACCAATCACCTACAACAATTACATTGTCGTGGAGACATATCCCCTTCTTCTTCACCTGCAACTGACCTGACCCTCGGTCTTTCCTGGAGGATCCTATCAACAAAAGTTGGAAGTCACTTCCAGCAAAAACATCGAACTAACCAGAAAGTATGGTTTTGTTCTCTGTCCTCTATCCCGTAACAATTCTTCCCAGTGTATGCATCGAGGCCATCGACGCAAGCGTCACTTGCATGGTTGCAGGTTTCTGGTGCAACTTCTAGATTGGATCTAAAAAGTCTATGACTAGAAATCTTCATGATGGGGCCATAGGAAGACCGGATGTTCGCATCTTCTTCACTTTCCACAACTGTGGAATTGGGTTACACTTGTTTCATTCACATAGCTTACAATTATGAAGCTATGATTCCCCAACGAGAAATAGCTACCGAGCAGTAAAGTTCTACATAAAAGATGACAGAACTTGAGAGACTAGTGAAAACGAAGTTAGATCAATCTACTGGGGGAAGAATGGCTGTCCCATCAGATGTGTTCTTGGGGAAAATTTGATTGCAGCTAAATACAATGGCCTGGCTGAGTACTGTTCAGAAAGAATAAACGCAATGTGACAATCCTAAGCACAGATAACTGATTTAGAGGAACAAACGCATGATAATAATGAAGAGCGATTGTAATCAATGGTACATTGAGGAAGATTGAGATCATTAGAGAAAAGTAATGAGGTGGGTGAGAAGGGACCTGGATCAAGAGGAGTATTTTTTAAAAAAGGGGATTATAATTGGAAGATTTATAGGGGAGATAGCAATACACTTCCAATACATCGATTCCAACCATAGAGAACCAAGTTAGAAGTCAATAATATCTTCAACCCCATGCATTCCAAAACTTTACACAAAAGAAGAATCCATTCAAGCCTTGTCACTTTCACGTAACATACAATATTAAACAATCCACCCAACCAATTAACGACCCTCTCTATAAACCCCAATCAACAACCCAACCCCCCTCATACATCACAACCCTAAGCCTCTCCCCCAAGAAAAAAATACAAATCCACAAATCCAAAATCCGTGTACCCATTTCCCACAGCTAATGAATAGACGATCAGAATAAAAAACACAAGATGACTAATCGATGCGTATTTCGTATCCCCATCCGTATTCTCTTCCCACGTGCGTACGAGAGCTAGCAAGGGTGCATAATTCTAGGGTCAATTAGCGCGCTTTTGCATGGATCAGACGCTTTAAGAAAGTCGGCAGTATTCAATAGAAGTTCACGGCATTTAATGAATTAAACGATTTTAGAGTTTTCCGCAAGCCTATCCCGTAATGAACCTAAATTATTAATCTTTGCTAGCGTTGTATGCATTTTGCAAACGAATACTTCGTACGGTACTAGTATGTCGAATCTGATCAGAAATTTCATGAAATCATGATTCATGACCCTGAATATTCGGCTGAGGGAGTGGATTTTCGCTAATTAAGGGGCATTGCTGGATAGAAGTTGCGAGTTAGAAATGCTTCTTAAGATCGTCACTTATCCCAGCACCAATACTCCTTTCTGAAGTTTACACGATAGCATATCCCGATGATCACATGAGAATTATCACCGAGAAAACAGAATCAACAAGAAATTCCGCAACCGATAAAAACATATTCATGAATCATAAACTGTTCTCCCTCCATAGACACAGTAATGTCCTCCATCTAACCCCAAAATCGTATCATCTCATTTAAACCGCCTCGTCGGCTGCCACACTCTCATAGGCTCCACCATCATCTCCGCCCCTCCTCATCTCCATTCTCGAAGGCGTCTCATACATTTTCGTGTAATTAACTAACTGACCACCCAACATCGCCGCACCATTTTCTCTCTTTCCAAAAAGTGGCGCTGGATCACACCAGAAATCTTTACAGTTTCCGATGCAACCACGGGAGAAAGGATTTTGAGGTGCCCGGCGTCTGTTTTTGCTTCCTTCGTAGCCATGGAAAGCGGTTTCAACAAACGTGTCCACACCGAGGATTTTCTTCCACTGTGCGAAACAGCCGGCTTTATGAGCGTGGTGATGGCCGTGGCCGTCCGGTGCGTGGGTTGGTGGTAAAGCGGGATCGGGACCAAGTCCAGCGTTTCCGACTTGACCGCCTGACCTTGATGTAGCGCCAGTGGTGAGAGCATTGGTAATGGCCTGGGAAGTTTTTCCTCCGGCGTGTGTACCGCGCATATTTTCCCAAGTGGTCATGGCTCTCGAGATCTGGATCAATTGGACAAATAGTAACATAGTAACCCATGTCAGTTGCAAGATCGCCCATAATACCAACACTAAAGTATAAGAATCCGAATTGACAATCCCACATAGTGTAGGTGAAAGAAAGTTGCACTCCTGCTCGCCCTTTCCAACGAAGCCTTCAAAGTCTTCATCTCGATTAGCATTGATTCCAAGACAAGATTAGATTGACACTTACATCCGATCGCAACTCTAACTAAGAAGATAATTCCGAGTTCCAAGCAAACGAGATAGAGGAAGAAATGTCTATGATTGTTGACACCAACACAGTTGTTAATCCAAGGACAATGACTAGGTCGCCATGTTAGTAATCTTTTTCAAGGGAAAGGTGTATAAAATGAGCTTACTGGTCATGCTTTGCTACGCATCGGTTGCATCTTCTGCAATGCTTGCTTCTCAGAGGTTGGCGAACCATGCAATGAACACAGAAATTTTGCTCGTCAAACTTCCACACACTCAATAATTCATCAATTACAGCCTTTTGCTGTGTTAAGCCACCGAGCTTGGGCACATGACCTGGCTCGTAGACCATTGAACAAAAGTAGAAGTATCCAGTAAGACTGTAAAAGGCGAAAAATAACAGGTTAGAAAGCGGATAAGTGCCATATGTAGCTAACATTGTCAGTACGGATTCTCATTATAAGAAGGATTCTCGGTTGCAAACCTGGTAACAAAGTTGTCATCCATCTAACGCCAACCCAAAATAAGGTAGCAGCAAAGATTCCTGCAAGCCAAGGCTAAAATTCCATAATCATTAGTGTTGCTCTTGAAAGTGATATAGAAAGTTTTTTTAGACATACCGTTTTATGTAAATGCTTCATATCTGAAGGCGCGTACTCCAATACCTGCTGAGCCAACCATTGCAATGAATACCCAAAGAACAACGCCATAGGCACACCAATAAATATTACCATTTGACTACTGATCATGATCATCGTCCAAAGAATTAGAAATGGCCATAAAAAGAAGAACTTGTTCATGAATGCGCGTTTATCCTTCAACAGCCATGATGACATGGGAAAGCTGATAAGAACCGGCTTGGCATCCTCGTCGTAGCCACACTCTGTAAGAGCTTTGTGCCAAATTCTTTCCGTCTTCATCTCCTGGGCTGTGATGGCTGGGGTTTTGCCAGTCGAGGTTTCGGCAAATCTGTCCGCTCCGTATTCAATTAACTTTTGTATGCATCCCTGAGACCCCTTTACCAAAGCCCAATGTAGTGCGGTGAATCCAGTTTCATCCATGGCATGAACATCAGCACCCCATCTCAAGAACAAATCTACGCAACTCGGTAATCCCTTATACGCCGCCCACATTAAACAAGTATGTCGCTGGCTATCAAGCACGTCGACATTAATGTTCTGATGTAGAAGAAGAACGAGGAGGAATATGTTTCCCTCGAATGTAGCCAGGTGGAGAATATTGTATCCTTGGACATCCGTGATCAGAGGATCAGCGCCATTTTCCAGTAATAGGTGAACGATATAATAATGGCATCTTTGAGCAGCCCACATTGCTGGTGTAGCTACAGACTCTCCTCCTTTCTTATTCACGTCTGCGCCCGCTTTCAAGAGAAACTGGCACATGGCATACTGATTGTTAATAGCCGCCCACTGTGTGAATACATTAGTCAAGTAAATCTTGCACAATGGGAATCGAGTCGCACATGTAAAGGTGTTATGCCCTCGCCGTCACTATAGGTAGCATCAAACGTGCCATCATCGAATAGCTTTTCTACCGCCTGAATGTCTCCTATCCGAGCAAGCTGCATTATATCCGCTGCAGGCTGTTCTGGAGGTGTCATATCCCCAAGCTCTACATGATTATCATCACTGAGAGTTGGCGCCACGACATTTGACTTCCCACTTGGCATTATTGGAGCGTTCTTCTTCGAAGAATCCGTTCCAGAGGGGGGTTTCGAGTCTCCGAGGGCCATCTCGGGATCAAGGAAACTGGATTGAGAGTGTTCGGAGTGTCGAGGGAATGGAGTCGATTACGGTACGTAGGATATCAATCGTGGACGTTATGACAACATATACATAAGAATATAGTAAAGCAAAGAAGTCAATAATCAAGGAGAAACACAGCGAGGGCGGAGTTTTATCATTGAAAGAGCTGACTAGCTGTATTCTCCGTGGCCTTCGATTGAAATTATATTCCTGCTTACATGGAATGGTAACCTTTCCTTTCCTTTCCTTTCCCAACGAGAGTGCATACAAGGCTGAGTATCCGTTGGTACTTTATTTTAGTCTCTGGCTTGCCTTGTTGTGGAAGCGGTGACAGGGGTAAAGTCAATTTTCTTAGCACAGCTCAGCATGTGGAACCCCCTAAATTACATGTACATACGACGTAGCCGTCACCATAAAATAATTTCCAGAGCCTCGTGAAAGAACAACACCACCACAAGGAAAAGGCCACTTGCAATATCACCCCATCATATACATGTACCTCAAGTCTGCGGTACTTGATGATAGTCGTCGATCCTCAAGTTTCTGAATAGTAAACCTCTTTTCCAATTGGTCATGTCTTCTTCACAGGATTGGATTCATACTCTGATGAACCCCTCGCCTTTGGGCTTGATCATTACAATTATCCTGGTCCTTTCGATACCGATATTCCTCCACTCTGTAATATTTCGCGCAACTGGTTTCACATCTTTGCCCTCTATTGTGTTAATTGGACCAAGCGGCGCAGGGAAAACGGCACTTCTTACTCTTGTAAGTGATTCAACAGAAGACGCATTGGTCGCATGAGGTGAGTAGCCATCACAAACACTAATAATCGATTATAGTTTGAACGCGAGAACAAGCCTGCAACTACTCATACTTCTCAGACAATCTCATCTGCCGAATGTTCTCTACCGGTTGATACAGTAGCTGCCTCGAATAAATATCGTTCAGTCAATGACCCTACCAATCAAGTTCACAAGAAATTCCTCCTAATTGATACTCCTGGGCATGGAAAACTGCGACACCATGCATTCGAACAGCTCTCAACTGCTCAAAATCTTCGAGGTGTGATATTTCAAGTCGATGCTACTACATTGGGAGCTGGGGATGAGGGTCTAAGAGAGGCTGCCGATTATCTACACGATCTACTCCTCCTCATGCAAAAGCTCATGGATGGAAAAACTACCACAAAGGCACCTCAAGAACTACCAATACTCATTGCTGCCAACAAGATGGATCTATTCACTGCCCTTCCGGCCGCATTGGTCAAAAGTAGCCTGGAAAGAGAAATTACCAAAGTTAGAGTCTCGCGATCGAAAGGTCTACTTGATTCGGGAATGTCTACAGAGGAGGACGAAGATAAAGATGAATGGCTTGGAGAAATGGGTTCTACCGACTTCAAGTTTTCACAAATGGAGGAGTTCAACATCTCTGTCGAAGTAGCTGGTGGTAATGTAATTGGATCTGATGGTGGATCAGTTGATGCTTGGTGGAGGTGGGTAGCCAACAGATTATAAGCGAATGAAGCTTTTTCCGCATTCCACATTCTAGGATTCATCTAATACCCCTCATGAACCTTATTTTCACGAGTTTTTTTGTGTGAATAGCTCATCACATTAATTGGGATGATAAAATCCCATGTTATAAGTATTTTAATGTTATTCTAACGAATTTGAGATGTCTTGACTACTTTATTATAGAGGGCTTACCTACCTCCTAGCTAAGCTCTAGCTGTTATGGTCACATTACATGATTCACTATTAAAGCTAGCAGTTCGCATTATTTGTAACGTCATTACACCGTACAATAAAATCCAATTGAATCAATTCATCTCATATATATCCGCAATGGAAATACTTTCTTCTTCAATACACTTTTTCTTATTCACTGTATTCATTTTCATCTTAAAAGACAACTTAATGAATAGTCGTTCTTGCCATTCACTTGATGGTCGTACTTGAGAACCACCATCAAACTATAAATTGTCAAGACTGGCTCGAATTCACAAAACACACTCAAAGCTTTTAATTAACCATAATTCAAAAAAATGTCCTCAACAATCCGATTTCCTCCAAGCTATCTATTTAAGTTTCTTCTTGGCGATAAAGAAATCAGAGAACTAGAAGATGGATTGGATGGATATGGGGCTTTGCGATATACAATTCAAGAAGCCGAAGTGGGACTCACGAGGATTCCTACAAAGGCGAGAGTGGAATTTGAGCTGAGGAAATTGAAATTCATGACGGTTGATGTCACGAATATTGAAGGAGGGATAGCAAAGTCAGGGGAAGTGGATGTTGGGGCGAGGGAGGAGATGGGGAGCAAGAGGAAAGCTGGGAGTGGAAAGAAGGAGCGAAGAAGTATCTTGAATGATGACGGGAATGAGGTGATCGAGCTTAGTTCTGATGAAGATGAAACTGAATCCGAGGAAGAGGAAGAGGAGAATAAGGAAATGGCTAGGAAAAAGTTGAAGTCAGCTGATGGGAAGAGTTCTCCTGCTCCTATTGGAAGCGGTTATGGCCGAAATGTTGTCAAAGTTCAAGATAACGTCAATGTGCAGAATACTTTCAAGGTTTTGAAGATCGATTGGTATTTCGATTCAATCAAAGAAGGAGTGTTGCTTTCCATAGACGAATATCTAATATACGAAGGACGACGAGTAACGGAGCCACCGAAATCTCTCCCGTCAGATCTCCTGACTCGCGCAGCAGCCGATTCAGAGGGCTCTCCTAATCACAAATACAGTGCCCATTATCGACAGCCACAATCAATCAAACCACTTACCCGGCCTACCCTCCTCACAGAATCTACTTCCGAACATGACGACCCATCACGTTTCCCCCCATTACCAGAATATCTCAAAACAATCTACTCTTGCGAAAGACCCACCCCCTTAACCTCTCCCAACGATCGCTTCATAAACCAACTCAAAACTATCAAGCTAAAACGTCTCCTAGACGGCGACCCCATCGGTGTACGCGCCTATAGCACTTCCATCGCCTCCATAGCAGCTTACCCATACCCGCTCCGCTCACCCAACGAAATCATCCGTCTCCCGGGATGCGATCAAAAAATCGCAAACCTCCTCCACCAATTCCTCAACACAGGAACCACAGACGAAGTTCTCGACTTCGAACAGAATCCCCGCATGCAAGTCTTGAAAACCTTCTACAACATCTGGGGCGTAGCCGACATCACCGCGCGCGAATTTCACGATCAAAGAAAGTGGAAAGATCTTGACGACATCGTGGTCGAAGGCTGGAACGATCTCAAACCAGTCCAAAAAGTCGGAGTCAAATATTACGAGGAACTTAACTCTACAATCCCGCGCTCCGAAGTCGAAGCCATCGGTTCCATCATTCTTTCCGAGGCGCGGGAGATAGATCCCGGGTATCAGATGGTTATCGTAGGGGGACATCGGAGAGGAAAAGCTGAAAGCGGAGATGTGGATATTATGCTTACGCATCCGGACGAGAGTCGCACCTTAGGATTCCTCCCGGAACTAACGTGGAGATTGGAAGAGAAGGGATGGATTACAAATGTTCTCCTGGAATCGATGAAGAATAGCGAGAGAGGACAATGGGCTGTAGATCTGGGTTGGAAGAAAGATCAAGCGCGAAAAACGGGGTTTGATAGTTTGGATAAGGCGTTGGTGGTTTGGCAGGATATTCATTTTCAGGCCGAGGAAGAAGAAAGAAGAGGGGGAGAGAGGAAGAAACTCAAAAATCCAAATCCGCATCGCCGAGTGGATATTATTATCACGCCGTGGAAGACAGCGGGGACGGCGATTATTGGGTGGTCGGGCGGAACGACGTTTCAGAGGGATTTGAGGAAGTATTGTAAGAAGAAGAAGAATTGGAGATTTGATAGTAGTGGGATTCGGGAGCGGGGCACGGGGGAATGGGTTGATTTGGAAAGGGGTGTGGAGATGGAGGGACTGGCGGACGGAGATATAAAGAGGGGCGGAAAAGAGAATGGTGATATGGAAGGGAGAACGGAAAAAGATATGATTGAATTATTGAGGAAGAAGGAAATGGCTGTTTTCAAAGGTATAGGTTTAGAATGGAGAGAGCCATGGGAAAGATGTACCGGGTAGGAACGGGAATATTCGAGGATTAGTTTGTGACGACAGTTGAGGGTTACATATATGTTATTATTATCATCGTCTAATTGAAATCATGTTCCAGCAATTGAGCAAATAAACCAAACTTGCATCTCTACTGCTACGAATGATTCAGCACAGGGAGAACTATATACATATACATCATCGGCTATGAAAATGACGCAATCAAGCGCATAACCCCCTTTTCTGTAGCTGCGAATCTTTTACATGTATATGGTTCTATATCTATATAGCTACCTATTTATACCATGAAAAGGTAAATGAGGAAAAATTACAATCGCCGATCGAAACAAGTAACACATCGAAATGGCATTTTTTATACATAGTCAAGTCATGGACCCTGATGTGAAATATCAAAAATGTACTGTGAAACATGAAAGCGGTTTGGTTGCGGTTGTCTGAATTAGAATGTTGAATTGTCAGAAAGCGTTTGAATCCACTGGTCATTAAATATGAATTGAAGTATTGAGGGCGCCATAGAATATTCGATATTTTCATTTGTTGATCCAAGATTGGAAAATGAAAAATGCTAGCGCAAGTGGTATTTCTGATTGGTCTCAGTTTGCCTAGCTAAACAACAACTCCTGTGAATCATTTAGAGTTTTAACGTTCTTAACGTTTTTTCCGTCTCAGTAATTTCGAAGTCATATTACGCAAGTCTAACGAAGATTAGTCGGCAAAAAACGTGGAAGATGACAATTTACAACCAACCTTTCAATCAAATGCAAGCCAGAAGCAGTTTCAACCACATGACTAACTTCACCTGGCTTTAAGGCGAAAGCTGCTTCCTCAAACTCTTTCTGCATATCTCCCCGTCCGAAGAAACCGAGATCGCCCATCTTGCGGGCAGAGCTGCAATCGGATTCGCTAACGGCAAGGTCACCCAATGATGTTGTTCCAGAACGGATATGAGCTTCATGTTGAAGAATAATGCTCATCGCCTCTTCTTTTGTGCGTGTAATTTCGGCCTATGGTTTTATTAGTCATATTCCCTTGCGCACAATGAGACATTGAGGTTTCTCGATCTTTGGGTCATGGAGAAAACGAACCTCGCGCCAACTGCTCGGCCTTCTACTGCCCTTGTGCTTCACCAGTAAATGACTGGCTCTGATCTTTCCTGATTGATCTTCCTGGCCATTGGCATTGTCTCCGATCTCCGAGGCGCTGTAATGCTCGGCCATATATGCCTTCAACTTTTCGGTATCAGTGTTTGCTGGAGGCTCCCAGCTTGATATCGTCTGCGCTTCGTTGAAATAGTAGGGAATGTTCTTAGATTTTGAAGTGCGAACTTCCCATCCTGCTGGTAGACCTGCGTCCGTCTATGTGAAGAGTTAGTAAAGCTTGAGCGATATTTACGTTACGAATTCAAAGAGTTCAGCTATCAAAAGTATAGTTAATATTCAGAGCGCAAAGGGAAGACGTTACCATTGTGTAACTGGTTTTTTATAGTTGATTGTGCTACAAATGATTCGAATTTGTGATGAATATGATTGATGAGTCTTTTGATATAGATTTTTGCGACTGTACTCTTGTTATTTATTTTTGACTGTATTTTTCCAAAGGAAGAGGCGTGAAAGGAGATGATGCATTTAACTGGAAGGTACTGTATCTTGGTCACAGGGCGAACCCAATTAAGTTTAGTGGCAGGCGGGGTTTCCTCTCTTTAGTAACCACCACGCAACCTCGCGACCAACCAAGCCAATAGTGCCAATCGTGCCAGCTTACTAAGCGAATAAAGACCTTCATCCGCAAGGATTACAAAAGAGTTCTAGTGCAGCTAAAAGTATCCACACCGAAATCCACTCAAGCCATAATCTATCATTCATCGACATTTCTCAGCAACGCGATACAACGAGAGAATCTCATTATCTTACAACGTCAGAGAAGAATATTGTTATTCTTCCTACTTCTGCGATTAAAACATCGACTTCAACTGGCTCTAGGTGCTGAATAACGACATTTATCCACGAGGATCGTTACGATTTATCTGTTGCGACAAAATCAATTCTAGAACACATCTTTCAAAGAAATACCATCATGGCATCTCCATCATCCAGTTCTGGCGAAGAGCCCAAGAAGAATGAGGAACAAATCACGTTCAGATTCTGCAGCGAATGGTAAGTTCCTATCGTCCCCTCGAAGGTTTTCTCGCATCTGCTAACCATTATCTAGTTCGAATATGTTGTATCCAAAAGAGGACCCCGATACCCACCGCCTACAATTCGCATGCCGTACTTGTCAATATTCCGAGGAGGCTGTCTCCTCTTGTGTCTTCAGAAATGTTCTTAACAATGCTGTTGGTGAGACTGCAGGTGTCACTCAGGATGTTGGATCTGATCCTACTGTGGGTTTACCTTTATGTCTTTTATGCGGCCATCTGGTTATTTGTGAGCGAAGGGTGCCAAACAGGCTGGGTGTGGAGAAGCTTTGAGGAGAGAAGATTCTATGGACGGACTTTTGCGGAAGTTCTGGTGGCTGTTGTGGTCTCTTTGAAATCTTCCGCTGACATCAATTTTCTTTGGTTCTAGCTTCCACGATCCAACAAGACTTGCCCTGCTTGCAGGAACGAAGATGCTGTATTTTTCCAGTCTCAACAGAGATCTGCGGAAACGGGAATGGTAAGCTACCGAATCTGCGAATGTTTTCTGGCTTTGCTAATGGCCGATTCTAGAAACTCTTCTACGTATGCTGCGGGTGCGGTCATATTTTCCAATGATACCCCGGGTTTCGATTTTTTAGAGAAGGCGTTGTTCTTTGGGGAAACAGGCATATGGAGTCTATCACATGGATTGGGGATACATGAAAATACATTATCGAATTTCTACGGCATGTCAATATGGGGGGAGAATATAATTTTTCATTGTCCAAATTTCCTTTAAAACGCCGGATTTGCTATGCTACATCAATCTTTTTTTATACAGTGATATCTACAGATGCATAGGTGCTAGTGATAGAATTTTTGACCACTTCATCTTTCTTAATTCTGTGCCAACCACACCTGTAAAATGTTAACAAAGAAAACGTATTGAGGATAGTCGAGACTACTAACCGTTTAATCTTGTTCCAATGGGTTCTCCAGCTTTGTTAATTAAAACACAAGCATTATCATCGAATTTGACGACACTTCCATCTGGTCTCTGTAACTTTTTGACTGTCCTAACCACAACTGCGTGTCTAATATCTCCTCTTCTGACTTTGTTCGCTGCGGATGTAGAAACACTTGCACCGGGACCGGACTCTGAGAAATTGCGTTGCTTTTGTACGACGACAATAATGCGATCTCCTAATTTGCATTATTAGAACCGGCATCGACGAGATGAGGTTGTGGGGGGCGTTGTGGAGGGAGGGCGACATGGTAGGAGGGGTGATGTAGAGAGGGGTCCGAACCAATTTTTGCATGTCTCTTCATTTTCAAGACCTTGGCACATTCTACCACGGCGGCGCCAGAATTGTCGATGCAATTAAGCATCGTCTATATGGTGATAATTAGCACAATGGAAAGTGATGGGCGCAAAAGCAGATAAATCCATAAAAGTGTTTTATACATGCGCCAGGCACAACAGAGGAAGGAAATTGAGTACATATCATTGAGGGTATTTCATGTATATGCAAGAGAACAGGTCATACCTTTAGTTGGATCATCTTATGGACAATACGTGGTGGAGGGGGTCACTTTCGTATTGCTGCAGATTCTCTATATATCTCCCTCTCTCTGCATTGTATGGTTATCTCACTATTGTCATCGTCAAATTATTAGGCCACTAGTCTATTTTTGGTATAGGCGATGTTTACCCACGCCTCAATATTCCAAGTTCTATTTCCAGCCTCTTTTATCAATTGTCCTATCTTGTTGAGAATGGCTAATAGGGGTGAAAAAATACACTTCATCTTCTATTGAAGGTCATCATGTATCTTAAGGAAACAATTATCCATTCCTTTCCTGCTTACTTACTCTCGTCCCTCTTTTTCTTCCCGTTTGAAGCATTTCAGCGTTCTCGTTCTCCAATTCTCAATTTCGCATAACGTAACTTTCGGAGTTCAGCACATAAGTATTTGCTTCTCTTTTATTTCAGTAGGCCAGGTAAAGGAGCGAGGGAGGACGTCCATTTGGAAGAAGTGAATGTATTTTGTTCACAAAAATCAGCTCGGACACGCTTTTCGTAGGCGACGAGCCACTTGAATCATTCATTCAATCTGATATTCCTATTTATTGCGAGCCGTACATCCATACACTCACTTGGATATACAATTTATTCGAATCCTTTCCGCATCTTTCCTGCAACACTATTCACTTCTTTTTCTTCGGCATCACGACTGGCTTTGTTTATAGCCTAACTTCTGTGCAATCGCATACTTACACACCACTTGAACCGTCACAATGCCTCCAAAATCAAACGCAACGAAGAAGGAACGTCTTACTCTGGCTCAATTATGGTCATACGATGATATATTAACAGATGCGCTTGTTGACCAGGTGAGTCTTCTATGATAGTCTCAATTATAACTTCTCCTAATATCAGCCGGCAGGTTTACTATTGGACCAATATTCGCAAAAATCGCATCGCATACCATTCATCTCGTGGAATTAGAGAGGAAGATGTGACCAAAATTCTCCAAAATTCAGTCATCATTGAGAAGAACACTGCAAAAGCAGAAGTAGAACTCTTGGCTCTTCCAGGTCTCAAGAAATTTCAACAAAGTCTCAATTCGGAAAAAGAAAAGGAAGACTTTAGGCGTCATCTCAAAAAATACATCAACATTTATCTACCAGATTGCCCATTCGAAATTTCGAGCACGAATCGTTATACCGTTGTTACACACGAAGCGGCAGTTGTTGCGCGGAGGGAAATTAGGAAAGGAGAGGTAGTCAAATATCTTTCCGGAATTCAAGTTGTTATGACACCTGAGGAGGAAGAACATATTAATCTCCTGCGCAGAGACTTTAGCATTGTTATGTCAAGTCGCAACAAATCTGCATCATTATTTCTCGGACCAGCTCGATTCGCAAATCATGATTGTGGCGCAAATGCTCGTCTGATGACAAGTGGAACTGCCGGAATGGAGATTATTGCAGTCAGGGATATTGAGATCGGGGAGGAGATTACGGTCACTTACGGCGAGAGTTATTTCGGCGAGGACAATTGCGAATGTCTATGTAAGACTTGTGAGGATAACCGTGAAAATGGATGGGCCCAAGGCGATGATAACAACGAGTCTATTCCCAAATTATCAATTGAACAGGAACCATCACACCCAGAAGTACCAGGTTATAGTCTCCGGCGTAGACGACGCCTCACTTCTACGGTATCTGAATCGCGTTCCGAATCGATGACACCTGATATCAATTTACGACCACAAGTACGAAAAATGCCACCAAAGTCAGGTAGATCAGCTTCGTCGGCTCAGAATGGACGCTCTCCTGCTCTGGGCTCTCCAACTTTAGCCTCAAATCAGCCTGTATCTAAAGTAGACCAAGTTGATGAAGACAACCTACCATCACCAACAGGATTATCGAAGCGAAGAAGAATACCTAGCGAGGAAGATTGTCAACCAAGTACTCCGAAAAGAAGACGACCATCTCAAAAGATTGAGCGCTCTCCATTAGGAGTTCTACATGGAGTGAACGGAAGCGAAATGCCTAGCTCCCCGGAATCAGACGTACTACAACAAACCCTTCTGGTCGAATGGGACCATCCGGTAACTCCCGGTATGCCTTCACCAATAATAGATCCTGGAAGATCTCGACCATTGAGATCAAGCACACTTAAGCGAAAGAGAGACTCTGAGGAACCAACAGTTTCGCCATCCGACACGACAAAGCGATTGAAGAGCCAGTTTTCTGTAAAAGTTGAAGAGTTCACACCTACATCATTTTATGGAAACAATAGCCATGTCACCTTACCAAGTTCTGCCTCAGAATCTAGGAGAGCAAGTTTCACATCCTCTCCTTCGGGGGAGGGAACAGGGGAAACAGATGCAACATCGGTCGATGAAGAAGAGACGATCGTGGTGGTAAATGAGAAACCTGTTTCCGTCGATTCTAAACCTAAGCGACAGGGTTATGTGAAAAGGGGAAATCATGGTGGTCGAAGAAGAGGACCGTTGTGGGAGAAGGAAAAGCGAGAAAGGGCGGGCCAAACAAAAGTCATCACGCCATCAGAAATCCAGAATGCGAAGAAGGCACCATCAGAAGCTGTTCTCGTCAGTCCAAGTACCAGCAAGTCACACCCAGCTGTACAAGACGATGCAGATTCATCCGCACTTTCCGATCTTGGATCCGACATGGAAATAGATGACTCAACAATGACGATCTCGAAGAAACTTCCGCAGCCCAAAATTCGACGACGCCGCAAAGGAGTAGTTGCGCCATCAACTAATGATAAGGATCATGCGCCAAACGTACGAATTCCTGGTGACTACGTATTGACTCATGCACTTCTCGCTGAGCCAGCATCAGCATGGATCAATTGCAAGATCTGTGAAGAACCTTTCGTTCAAAAAGATGCATATTTCACGAGATCATCTTGTCCAAGATGCGAACGCCATAGTAAGCTGTATGGATATATGTGGCCAAAAACGGATAAAGAGGGCAAACATGATGAGGAGGAAAGAGTTCTAGATCATCGTACTGTTCATCGGTTTATCAAATCCTCGGAAGAAAAAGACATCAGGAGGAAGAGTGGACGTGGGAGTACTGGGAGTAGAGAAGTAACGAAAGAAGCTAGTGTGACTCCAGCGGCATCCGTTAAGATTAATGGGGTAAAGAAATCATCTAAGGCAGGTGGTCTACTGAGAGTGTATGGGAGGAAGAGCGAACGAACTAGGAGAGATAGATTCACTTTGTAATATATTTGAGGGAAGGCTAGACAGAAAAGGTTTATGATATGTTAGACGACGATGGGAAATAGGGACGGTTGTGAGGTTTGGCACGCACATTCATTTCTTGTGTTTTATATTGAAGTTAAAGATTCGGGGTATGGGCTACTATGACTACTGCGGATGGTGGTTGTGGCATGGTGTCTGGCGATTGGGATTTGGTTTGTAAGCGGAAATTACTTACGGAACGTCAATGGACAATGAGGAATGGTTTGTATTATAGCGTTTGGTGAAGCGGTGAAATTAGTGTACTATAGAGGAGAGAAGGATTTATTTTTAGAGTATTGTGTTGCATTGCGTGCTGGATACATGGGAATGAATGCAGTTTCTGATATCCTGTTTATATCATCTTTTTGTTGCTTGTCCAAAGTGCTTGATACTGTTTTATGATTCGCATCCTATATTTTTTATACTCCACAAATTTTGGTCTTGTACCAGATGGCATAAAAGCAAAGTCGTGCTTTATCCATTTGATCCTTTTCCTCGTCACCTTGTGTGCAAGACTGGGCATCGGGCCGGTTTATCTGGGGTATAGGTGAGTACTTTGATGGATATATCTTGTTCTATATACTATAAGACAGGATGAATGCCCTGCAAAATGTCGATGGAGAATTTTGAACTGGTTTTATAGTTGGGGATAACCTCATTTTGAGATAACAATTGCAGAACGCTCACGTAACATATATTCGGGTACCCCATTACCCGGAGGCTTTATCGGACTACTACCCTGCTATTTGTCAATGGAATAGGATCAATACCCCGGGTATGGAACGGGTACCCATCCCTGCTCGTGTATTCTGAATGAGGAAGCTGGAGTGTCTGACCTCATTTCGTCCTAAGCGAGTTGCTCGATTTGGATTGATTTTTGATCGGTATACGTTTCCATATCCAATGGTGCAGAGGGCATACGCCCTATCGGCTTGGATTCAGCTGGCATTGTGTTGCAAGGTCAACTAGCATTGCAATACATGTACTTCTGGACTTGGACACACATGCATAAGTTATTTTAAAATAACGTATAAAATCCATTGGCAATCCACCATGTTATAGTATCAAGTCTTCAATGAATCAAAATGTCTTCTGTCCATTTTGATACCACGCTCGGAGAGCTTTATGGGCTCGACAAACAAGATCCCCGCGGAATCTATCTCTTTTACATGATTCCAACAGCCACACTTCAAATGACACAAGGCATACCCATTTCAAAAAAATATGTCTATCAAGATACCCTATCTCCTAAAAACTTCGAAATCCAAGCGAGAATCTTCACTCAAATAGCTCCGCAACTCTTCGGTTTCATCGCAGGGAACTTGAATATCATCATGTTTGATCTCGATGCTCCCGACGGCGGAATCGACCCGCAGCCCCGAAAAGATACACAAGATGTACTGAGTTGCATCGCAGAGAGTCAGAGACCTCTCGTCACTTATGTGCGTAGTGTGGAAGATATTATCCTTCCTCCCGATACCCTCCTCGCCGTAGCCAACCCAATGGATTGTCTCGAGCACTTCCCCTCCACAGTCCCTTTTGAGAACCATTATCGAGCGCTTTCGAAACGCGATTTGGTGGGCTCTGGCTTGCCGACTCCGGAATCGATAATCGTTGAAACGCGGTTAAGTCCCATGAAAGTGCGGGATCCGCAAACGCGAATCGAGGAAGTAAATCGTATGCTTGAGGTCATCAAATACCGATCTATGCCCTTTGTGGTGAAATTACCGCAAGCGTGTTCGGGGCAGGGTGTGTTTCTCGTCAGAAATGAGGAGGAGAGGAGTAGTGCACTATCGGTATTGGAAACGGGTGTAGATACTATGCTCCAACAGCTGAGTCCGAGTAATGAACATTTACATCCTAGCAGTCTTATTGTACAAGAAATGTTGTCCGGATCCGCGGTGGCGATTGCGTTATTCTTGTCTAGAGAGGGGGAGGTGTACATTACATCTGTGTGCGATCAATTTGTTGATGCGCAGGGAAATTGGGGTGGGGGTCATATTGATTATGCGGCACAGGAACGTCTGATTGAAGAATATAGAGCTATTGCGAAGAAAATAGGAGATTATATGCATACGCTTGCGTATTATGGTCCGTTGGGTGCGGATATTATGGTGGATGCGAAGGGAAATCATGTGGTTATTGATTTGAATGCACGGGTCACGGGTTCGCACGCATTGGGGTTCTTGAAGGGACATTTTAATAGAGAGAGAGGGTTCAGCGATGCGGCGATTTTGTTTCCGCTGTTTTTTAGTATAGGGTTGGAGGGGTTCAGAGAAAGGTTTGTTGGGGAGTTGGCGGAGGGGAGGATGGTCGTTGCGGGGTGGTGTCATGGAAAAGGGAAGGTGGTGAATGTGGCGACGGTCATTTTGGCAGGGGAGAATCGGGAAAGGTTGATGGACTTGGTGGAGAGGGTAAGAAAGCTTCAGATGGTGAGGTCTTGATTGCAGAAACTGTGTTTGGATGTTGAATAATTGCTTTGCTTGAGGGTAGCAGAAAGAGTCTATCGAGTTACTTGAGTCATTTAGACGACTATAAGCTGTGAGGTAATTATCAAGGGACATTTCACGGTAGAGTATATTGACTCCTTTACTCCTCTAATCAACACCTTTTTTCAAACCCATTCACCCTCTCGATTACTTTTCTTGCTACCATTTCATGGGCGATGAATGTGCTGCGAATCATCCAATCATAATTTTTCATGAATTCCACCCATTCCATTCCGTTCCATCCACCTCAAGCCCACAACATCTCGTTGCAAAAGAAACACACACCTGATCAATCCCACAAAACCGTATCAACAAGCCTATTCCGACCCGCTCCAAACTTCTGGGAGAGTGAAGAACTGTAATTTCTCTGAAATATATCCTCTCAACGAAGGAGCAGAAACAAATATCGGGGACTGAGGATCGCAAAAATATTGGCATAAGAGATTTTTTCAAGGGGCTCGCTAATAGTTGAAACTGAATAGGAGGATTTTGATAAACAAGATGCTGTGTCTAGAATGGATCTACACACTTCTAGCAATTCCTGTTTTTCTATAAAAAAGCACAAGATGTCGGGATTACCACGTCCAATCTGCAATAGAAAATGATATTAGAATAAGTCCAAGAACCCATAAACAGCACCCGTACTCCATTTTCTTCCTCAAAACAGACAACTTTGTCATTCGACGAGTTATAAGTCCGCTTGGTATGTACGGTCCATTCTTTTACTTCCGCTGAGGCAATATTTCCCAGTGAATATCATCTGGCGGTTATGGGCAGAGATGGAATCTCTGTTTTGATGTGTGTATGTGAAAAACTAGGGGGTTCTAGCCGGGCTAAATTGATTGGGTGTAGCAGGTTGGATGTATTGTTATCTTTTAGATGAGTGTTCTGTTCCTCCTTGAATGACTAGACGCTGGCAAATCCTTTGCAAAGAATTCCTCATTGAAAAACAAGAAACTTTGCCGTAACCCAGATAGATATATCTATACCAGAAACGACCTAGCCCTTGAGGTATTTGTATGTTGTCGTGGATTCGATGTACACAAAAACCCGACATCCAAAGCCACATTAACTCTCAACTCCTATGCACATACAAATGTCCAATCGTTCAACCAACTAAATTCATCCCAGCTTACACATCTAGCTTACCCAGGTATACATTGCGGCTCAATCAAATCTCAAACAGCGACCGAAACACACTCATCTCGGCACCGAAAAAATATCGGAACGATTTATCCGGCTTACTTCTTCCTACCCTTACACCCGCTTCTTTTTGTGCATCCTTCCGTGACGTCTTCCCGCATGCTTTGTGTGCGACCTTGTAGGTAGCTATGTATGCTTGTTAGGAATACAACATCGGGTTTATATTTATGTTGTGTATTCCCGTTTTTTACTCTTTACAGAGGAGATAGAAACAGAACCAACAGATAACCCAATCTAACAGTCGCGAGAAAGAAATGAATCAAACTCATGCCTGCCAACTTGTCAAAAGCGAAACATAAACCCGCGAGAAATGCCTACCTAGGTAGGTACAGTGACATCTACCTAGAAGGAAGCCTTGGTATCTTGGTACCTGTTGTGAGACTCTGGTTGAGCGTATGTATGTATGTATCTATGCGGGTGCGAATGCGAGATTACAAATGAATACGAACTGCATACTTATTCTGTCTACAATTTCCACATCTACATAACACAACGTAGGAAAATACAAAAAACACCGTGGACACGACACGCGACAGTAATAATGTAGTGCGAGCCCTCCACTCGCAAGTGTCTAAGTATTCAGTAGAATCGGTCAATTTCAAGATATTGTTATTCTTTCTCTCTTGAGCAAACAATTCCTTCAACCGTTTACTAAGCTTCTATCAGAAACTTGTCTTGGCAGTGGCAGTGTGGCTTGCTGATCATCACCTCATATTATGCAGTTTGATGTTCTGGGCTAGTTTTGGCTGGTACACATGGGCAAAGCAGCACGAGTCAAATGTTTTGTATTAAGCTTGGAAAGTGTCGTGTGCTAGGTTGTGAATTTGTGAATAGAGTTGGAAAAGGTGTGAAGAGCTTTGTGGAGAAAGTATATCGAGTTGAGTTTGAATGATAATTCTACTTTGCGTTACCTATCTACAGTAGAGATAATGTTAGGGGAAGCTTGAGTGGTTCACGATGCACGATTGTGATGTAGGAGGTTATTATTAGTTGGTGGGTCGAGATGAATTCATGAAAGAATGGGGAAGAAAAGAGCCGGGGATTTAACGATCGATGAAGGGGTAAATGGGTGATTTAGTAAGATATATCGAAAAGGAGCATTCTTCAAGAACATGATGTATTGTATGAATGCCATATTGAAAAAAGAATCGTCTAGCATTTAAATATATTTATGTTTGCATTTGAGTACGAGGTCAGAACTCTCTATTTATCGATCTATCTATGCTATGATCTAAAATATGGACAACATTATAAGCTATCTCGAATCCCATAGAGTCGTCGTAAGCTATTCACATTCGTCTAATTTTAATTGATCCTTATTTTCTTTTTCCTCACAAACCCCCATAACTGTCTCTTCCTCACAGAAGACGGGATATCTACCTACACCGCACCCATTACCTAAACACCACATCCTCTTGGTAACTTTCTGAACATGTGAATGAATTGGCTTTGTCTTGGCCCCAGCTATTTGAAGTAAAATTGATCCAGACTCCAAGCAAAAATAACCTGTGTTTAGATACTTGGCATGTGAAGAATTACTCTGTTTGGTAAATACGCTTTCGTGGTAGCGGCGGGTGGATGAATACGCGGAAATGTGTACCGTGGTTCTGCAGGTATTCGAGTGATCAGGTCAGGGTCTGAGCAGAGAGTAGGTAGTTTGTTAGATCGTCGGGAGATCTCATTTTGCGTTGGCGAGTAAGAATGGGAAGGGGAAGAAGTATGGGACTAGATAATATACTCTCTTAGGATAGAGGAGAAGAGAAGAAGGGGATATGCTCTAGATTTCATGACTAGCGATGGATGCATGGTCTTGATGCTTATTGTTTGCTGTATATTAAGAATTAGTTGTGAGGACCTAGTTAGCCGCTACTTGGTATTAAATTCATACATAGCCATAGCCCTATTTACATTTTTTTAATCTGTCAATCAGCTCTCGAATCAATAAAGCTCCATACCTATCACTTTGTTTCCTTTGGTTGCTTGATTCTCCTTCCTCCTTTCTGAACCTCGACTTTTCGAGACTTTTCGTTCTACTTCTCAAGTCTATTTTTGAAGAGAAGTAGAAGAAAAGATACTTAGCCCTTGAGCCCTTGCTTTCATTCTTACTTCTCCATACTAACAGATCCGCATCACCCCTGAATATCAACTTCCAGTATATTTAAATACACAATCCACACAACGAACGAACACATTCAAGTTCCTACTTGTACGGCCGATTTCGATTTCTCTCGTTGATTTGTACAGTTACAATAACTTGATCTATAACTCGACAATATTAATACGCATATATCAATCTTTTTAATCTGTTTCTTTAAAGGCTTTCAACCCGCATGGTTGTCAAGGGGTTTCTTTCCTCTTTATCTCCTACACCAAAAGCATACGTCATCCCTGCGGTAAACATAACGAGCAAATTATTTCGATACAAAGGAAAACATTTGGATACAGGATTTTCTATAGATATCTTGTATCAATTCTTGATTTATATATCTGTCCGGAATAATCTCTTGAACAGCAGAAATAAAAGAAATCTTTCAATTGAGGGTTTCCATTGTGTTTTAACGTCTGGTGTTTGAGTCGGATTGGGCGGTCGACATTTATACAATCCAAATATGGCGAATACACCCCTTCCAGATGGCGAACCACAATGGAATAGTAAACCACAATTCAGATTGCCAGGATGGGCGGAACCAGTTGTTAGTTTTCCTTCTGGACTTGTGGTCAAGAAGAAATGAAGGACGTTCATTAACTAACGATGCTTTCACAGATGGTTGCTAGTATCTTGTTTGGATCTATGGTACTGACGAGAAGACATGGGTATAAGATATTCGATCGAAGGCAAAACACCTACGGATTGTTGAGCGAGGAACCCGATTCCGCACGCTCATCCGATGATCTGTTGGCTCGGGACTACATGATTGGCAGCGGACGAGATTCCGACGTCGATTCGATGTCGACGTCGAAATATCCCCCCAAGAAGAGAAGATGCTGTGGCACGAATCTCCTGACGCCGAATACCTCGAGATATCGAGATTACTACCACAGTCGAATATTACAGAAATTCCCATTTCTGATCGAGATGTTCTATTGGATTGTTACATATGCGTTCTATCGATGTACGAAAATCCTCTCGCAAGCTATGTTCTCTAAAATGGGCATTTGGGATGTGGCTCAGGATCATGGGTTGGCGATTTTGGAATTCGAGGAGTTCTCGTGGATGAGCTTTTTGTGGCCGGTGAGGGAACAGAGCGTACAGAAGTGGTTTTTGAATGGTCATGGGACGCTTTTGACCGTTTTGAATCGTTCTTATGCCTTGATTCACATTCCTGGTACTGTTGGGTAAGTTTCAAAATCATGATTAGACCGAGATGTCTAGTTGGTTTGGAGAATTGATCTTTGACTAATGCTTTTTTCTCATAGATTCATCGCGTTCTGGTATTATGTCGCACCATCCCATACAACTTTTGCAACAGTCCGTCGAACCATGACTCTGACCAATCTTTTCGCCTTCTGCATCTTTATTCTCTACCCCTGTATGCCACCACGTCTTCTTCCCCCCGAGTATGGATTCCTCGACAGCGTCGGTCGCAATAACGCACAATCCGTCTGGATGCAAGGAAACTACGTCAACTCGCTCGCCGCCATGCCATCCATGCATTTCGGATATTCATTCTGCATCGGCGTGACGTTAATCTATCATTCTGGACTCTTCCGTCGAAATCTCGAAACCGGCGAAAAACGCAAGAATAAATTTTGGATGCTCTTTTATGTTTTCCTGGGAATCGCTTATCCGCTTTATATCTTGATCACGATCGTGGCGACGGCAAACCATTACTATCTCGATGCATTTGTGGCGTTCTTCGTGGCAATCGCGGCATATCTGTGTAATAGGATATTCCTCATCTTGTTACCTGTGGAAGATTTATTATTTTGGTGTTTGAGATTGGAAAAACCAATTCCCACGACGGGAGATAGATTTAGGAGGAGAATCGGTCGTTCTTGAGTCCAATGGATTTGAAAGGAAAGAGTGAAATTCTTTTACCTTTTGGAATGGAGTCATCAACGACGATGGAGAAAAGAAAGAAAGAGATGGATAGGCGTTTTTCTAGCATTTTTTGGATGGTCTGGGATGGGAAGAAAGGAACTCTTCTGAGCGAGCATATTCATGTATATGTTACTGTCACATATAATTTGTCTTTGGTTTTTTATACTCACCATATTGAGTATTTTGGATGGATACCAGCATGGCTTGAAGCCTCTAAACAAACGGCGTATTGGAAATGGAAAGGTGGAGATTGATTTGTAGTTTGAATGAAGAATTATTTACTACAGAAAATGTCTTTTGTCTGTATAGTTGTATGGTGTGGTTGTGATATCTAGTCAAGTACTTTAAGAGTTTCATCTCGTTCATATATTCATAGGCCACCATGAAACGTCTCTGGGATAGATATCTCTTTGGATACCTAGGTAGGTATAGATCAATGATATTGAAGGAATGTCGTATTTGGAGTTCAAATCATAGTAATCTTACAATGTAGAGAGTACTGTTGATTGACCAATCCAAAGCTTCAATATACTTTGATGCCTTAATCGCAAGGCTAGAATGGATAGCTCTCAGCCAAGGTATACAATCAGGGGAGAGAGCTCTAAAACACGTCTACACGTCTACCGTACACGTCTCCTTCGATAACTATCAAAGCGCGTTCAACTTTCACTATTCTTATCGTTTGTTATCCTCCTACACATTCATCAATTTAATGAATTGAAATCATCGATTTCTTTTCATCAATCTTTCCTGCCATTCTTCCTTCCATTGAGTTTGGTACTGTGTTGTGTCGTGTCGTATCGTATTGTAACTTCTGAATTAAGTCAATAAAGTTACACAGCTTCAGAACTTCGATACCACCTTCGTGATCTTTCCATTTCTCCATCTATCCACCTCCACCTCACAACTTCTCAATTCTCCCCCTCAACATTCAAATATGTCTTCCGCAGATGATTTTCCCCTCGCACCAGATAGCAATGCACCGGGTTCCAATCCCACCGACATTGAAATGGGCGACCCCAATCCCAGCGCCGTCATAATCGAAATCGACGCGTCCGCCGGCACCGAAACCAACACCCACATCTCCAACGACGGCGATAACGATGCCTCGGGCCCCGATCTCCAAGAAACAGCCATGGAAGATATTCCCGCGCGCGTTACCTACATCGATTATCTCAAGAGTCCCATGATCGCATTATTAGTCGGCCAAGGCGACGAACAAGCACTCTTGCACGCACATCAAGCGCTCCTCTGCAAATCCCCCTGGTTCGCCGAAGCCTGCGGGAAATTCAGCAACGACGTCAGCGAACGCCGCATCGATCTCGTCGACGAGGATCTCGACGCCGTCGGCTGTTTTCTCGAATACCTGTACACGAATGATTACTTCCCGCGCAAGATCCCCGGGTCGCGCGATCTGGAATCAGATCCTGCGATGCCGGATGTTGACGAGTCGGGGGATCAATTGCTCAAGCATGCGCGCGTGTATACGCTGGCGGAAATGCTGCAGCTTCCAAGTCTGAAGAGTCTGGCGAGTAGCAAGATTCATTGCGTGAATAGTACCGCGAAGGGAGAGATTGCATATGCGAGATATGTGTATGCGCACACGCAGAAGGATGATCAAACGATTAGGGCGCCGGTGGCGAATTTCTGGGCAACGAGAAGTCATACTCTGAGGAGTGAGGCGGAGACGGAGTTTAGAGAGATGTGTTTGGAGTTCCCGCAATTCGGTTACGATGTTTTGAGTAAGTTTTTTTTTAATCCTTCTTCTGGAACTTCTCGCTTCTTGTTACCTTTCTTCTTTTTTCTTTTTCCCACGTCCTGGCTGTGGATAGAGAGGTGGCTGAAGGATTTCGAAATTGTGTACCATTGTGTTTGTCAAGATGCATAAATACTAACAAACCATAGCACGTGTACTGGACGAAAAACTCAAGAGAGAAAAGAACGACAAGATGCATCCATCGCACGGTACACCCGGCAGTTCTCGAAAAAGACCCCGTCAAAGTGGGATTTGATTACTGAACGACGCATTGCGCTGAATGGAGTTATGTTGGTCACGTAAGATCCTACTTGAAGGAATTGTATCACTTTGTATTGTATTGTATCGTACTGCATTGCATTGCATCGTCTCTTCATTTGTATTTGACTGCTCTATAGCTATATGGTATGGTATGATGGTATAATACGATATGGCATTCGTATTTGCATGAATGCATGGGAAGGAGGATCCATCTAGGGGAATGAACGCAAAATGGAATATGAGAGATTGTTTGGTAATGAGCAGACAGATGGATGCATCGTACGCAGAATGGACATGAGCGAGTGAATATATGCTATGGAGATGAGATACTAGGACACTAGGTACCTCTAGCTACCATAATATCTAAAACAGAAAACAAAAAATCTGATAAGCGAGAAAAGAGTAATTATAGCAAAAAAGGCGTAAAGGAAATCAATCAATCAGTTAGTCGTGTACTGGTAATAAGTTCTTCCACTTACTTATATAATACCAATGCCAATACCAATACTGCCCAAATTTGAGTTAAAGCACAAAAGACTCTGAAGAATTGTAATTATAATTTGCTTCGACATTTTCAACTTTCAAGTAGGTATATAAATATAGAAACCCATCAACATAAAGTCTCAAACCTCACTTCCAAAAAAACCCCCCCATCACAAAGCCACTAAGCATTCAACCCAATTCTCATTTAACTATTTAATTACAAAGCGGTAATTTGAATACCTATAATCTCAAAACAATGATCAACAACGAACTCCTAACAATCATAGATCCAGTTCCGGAAGTCCACGTCTTCGTCTCGCCTCTAACCACTGTATAATCAAAATATGCGAGGAATGCCGACGAAGGGGCGAATCTGCTTGCCCCCCTCTGTTCTCTAGAGCCGGAAAAGGAGGTTCGAGAGGATCATTCTCATCCTCACTCTCATGGTCAGATTCCTCTCCATTCTCAATAATTCCATCCTCGGGACCATTACTTTCATTGATAACCTCCTCCCCATCCTCACTAATCCTATCCGCAATATCGTTAGTCGTATTAATAGCCTCCTCTCTATCTTCAGTAATGACCTCTTCTCTATCTTCATTAATAACCTCCACTCTATCCTCAGCAATCATATCCTCGATAATCCTATCTTCAACAAATCCATCCTCAATAATCCTATCCTTGATACTATTACTCTCATCCCCAACTCCTCTATTATCGATAACCTTATCATCAATAATTTCATCCTCAAAAATTCCATCCTCATTATGGTCGCTCTCTTGAGAAACCTCTTCTCTATTCTCAGTAATCCCATCCTCAATAATACCATCTTCGGTAAGATCCCCAAAATTATCCCCAGTCTCATTACTATTGTCCTGATTCTGCTCCGTCATTACTTCACCAATGGGGGCGCACTGAACCATTGATCGGTCCCCGGTATCAGGGTTGTATATTAAGAAATCGGTACTTCTGTTGGCCGAAGCTCTGCTAATGAGTAATCGGGGGTCGTCGTCGTGCAGTCTACTTTTGTTTAAACAATCAATGCCCAAGATTGAGCCACCATGATCAAAACCAGTGACCACCCATGTGCAAACAAGTGGGCTGTCATTAATTCGTATGGGAATAAGAATCTCGACCATAGCCATTTGGCTATCCACCCAGTAGAACAACTTCCTCGGCGACATGGATTGAGAAGGGCCAGCCCAAGCCAAATTTGCTGGATTGGGTGCGAAATATATCTCTTCGGCTGAGACGAATATGCGCTGTGGGTGGTATGACTGGTGCTCTCTTGGGTGGACACTAACTTTGAAAATAAACGTTTTACCCCTTTCTGTGGAGTTATCATTACGCTTCAGAAATGCGAGCCAGAACGGGTTAGTAGGACTGAGAACTGGTACAGAGGCGCTGCCGGTTATTCCAATAGTTTTCATTCTTATAGGAATAAGTTCCTTCAACTTTTTCGGTGTCGGTAACTGATCAAAAGGAATAAAGTAGACATCAGATATGGCATCATGTTGAGCCTGAGACTGTTCTTCGGTTTGAGCGACAAACGCTAATCCCTTTGTACATATATCGAAATTTCTTGGTCCCATTGACACCTGGGTTGGGAAGGGAACATATCTAAGGTTAATTGTCTCAAGAATATCACCACTAATGTCCTCAATACTGATGTACGGAAGTATTCTTTGAATCTTGAACACAAGGCACCGCAGTATTTGACGACCTGGCCTTGAAGAATATCCTAGACTATCAACTTCACTAGCACTCGGGCGTGCTGAGGTTGTTCCAGTGCCAATACCTGAGACTGCAATTACCACATAAATTTTCCGATTCTTATTGTTACCACATATGACAAGTAATGCCTTCGAGATAGTCATCAATGTACTAACATGGCCTGCGTTGGCCAGATGCCTTGCGCCAAGTTAGTCTTATCATTGGTGTATTGGACACAGTTTTGTTACATACAGTGCAAATTGTGGGCCTCTGAGAGTGAAAAAATAAGTCGTCTGGTTCATCTGCGCTTGACAAAAAAGAGTAGTTTTGTCGGCCCAGATGAAATTTGTCAATGTTGAGCCTGGAGGTGCGGACTCTGCTGACTTTGGCAGCTTAGTTGTTATACCAGTCCCGAGTTCTAACAAATAATATGATGTTTCAGGGATATCTGGAGAGTCTATTGTCTCATGATAAAGTGCCCAACGCCCGTCTGGATTAACAATTGCTGCCGAGCGTTGAGGTACTGTTGGGGGGTTTCTGCCTGCTATCAGCAATCACAATCGTAAGCACTGCTTAGAAGAGACAAACACTGGATCGGAGGAACTGAGATCGTTCGACATGATTTCCTGACCGCGCCTTTTGTAATGAAATGAGATGACGATGAAGGGAACGAAATCTGAAGTGCGAGGGCTTTTAACTGAAGAGATGGCAACAACTAGAGGGTAGAACGAGAAGATTGAGGGAGGTACGATTCCTTCGCTTCTTCTTAGCGCTAATCTCAACATGATGCGATTAGGAAAAGCGAGGGAAAGAGGGGTTGAAGAACTCCGCTGTGTGCGTTTGAGTATCCAAGATAGGCAAGAATGAATCCTGCTCCGTCAGTACCTCAATTGAGGAATGTTGACACCCCAGAGCCGCAAAGTGAAATTATCGAAAAGAACGCCAACATTGGTAGAATGAAACAGGAAAAGAAAAGTATCATCGAAATTTTGGCACATATTTATTATACTCGTACTATGGATTCGATTTCCTTTATTGTGCGACATTTATCTGTACCTTGTGATAATCAAGGCTTCTCAAGATTATGTTGGTAAAGTAGATTCGACCTTTGCAGCTGGTATAATCCCGAGTGATGGAGTTCACGAGGAAGTTTTATCCGAAAACATTATGATCACAGACCGTCGTGGCTGTTCAACCCTTTGAGTAAACTTATTGGCGTAGAGTAGCTCATGACTGTGATCTCTCCAATATCTCCAACGTTTTCTGACGTATGTCATCATTGCCACCGCTCCTCATTATCTTGTTCTTTGAGATTTTCTAGGTGGGCCCCCATCTCCTTGATGTTTCCTCTTTGGATTTGAACATTCCCTCGCCATATGATTTCCTCCGCATGTATAACATTTTATATCAGATTTGATTCCACCTCCTGAGCCAAACGAGGCCCCTCCTGAGCCAGACAGAGATGTCAAACCATTCAGCGAGACATGCTTCTTCTTTCTCTTTTTCGACAACTCCAGCAAGTCGGCCTTTTCTGCCTTCTTCTTGGCTTTACGTTCCTCTTTGAGCCGTTTTATTGCTTCCTGTTTCGAGGCTTTTATCAATTCCTTTGCGCCTGTTGGATCATCCTCACTATCCTCATCTTCAGATTCCTCCTCCTCGCTCTCCTCGTCCTCCTCTGATGATGTAAATTCTATGTCTGGATTTTGCTGTTTCTATTTGCCAGTCATTAGCATGTGATAAAGCGCAGATCATCAAAATGCATGACATACCTCCAAAACTTTATTGAATTTTCCAAAACTCCTTCGACCGACCATGAATGGTTTTTCTTCTCCAAAATTGTTATCGTCATCATCAACACGTTCTGCTTTTATCGGCGATGGTTGATCTAAATTTGCGAAACCAGTCTGAACTACACGTAATGTATTTGTTGGAGTGTTGAGATGTTTCCTTCCCTCAAAGCTTAAAACCCATCGCGTATCTCCTGCTTCAACGGCTGCTCGATCCAATGCGGCTTGCTTTTTGGCTTCTTCTTCCACTACTGCGGCTTGAATCGCGCGATTATCGGCTAAAGTGTCGACATTGAACTTTGTAGGAGTGTTTTGTGCAGTCTTTTGTCGCTTCGGTGATGGCTCATCTATTGAAGAAGGAGAAGTATTTGTAGGTGATGAAGCAGCAGCACGCTGCATGAATTTCATCGTCAAAAGCCTGGAAGACATAGCTTTCGGCGCACTTGTTGGGGTCCCTGCACTTGCTGACATGTTGTAGTTGTTGTTCATTCACAGTATGGAAGAAATTAGAAGAATAATAATTGAGAGGATGATGTAGAAGAATTGGCGAGATGAAATTATACTGTAGAATGTTAGTTGTAGATCTAAAGACCTGCCACGGTCTATTAAGTGTCTGTATAAGTAACACGGAGGTGATGAAAGAAAGTTAGAAGCAAAAGTATTTACGCGGCTGCAAGGCGGACTTTTCCCCGATTAAAGATTAAGCTTCTGTGCTTTAAGGGTATTACGTAAGCGACCTGGAATTGAACGACAACGACCTTAAGTCCTTCTTCGGTTCCTCCGTAGCCATTGATTGAAACCTCAGCATTATGTTGTCGACCGCCAGATCAAGAGCCGTATGGCAAATTTCTCGTAGAGTTCAGATCTCAGCCAGACGAACCTACGCATTTTCCGCAAATGATCAGCAAGAAATTAATGATCCAAACTCTCCGAAGAAAGTGCCCAATGTCTCGAAATCCAACGAGCTGCCGATAGAAAGTCATGTCCAGAATAAGCCGTTGCAGGAGAGTGTAGAGACTGCGGAAAAGTTTAGGGTTATGCAGGCACCAAACAGAGAGGGCAAATGGTCGCGAAGTCAGAATCCTAGGGAGAAGGCAATGTCTGGACCTAGGTTTGAGCAGACCATTATGGAAGCTCAGGTATGTCAGACCCCGCGTTTTAAATGTTGCGCTTTGGTTCTTGGAATTCATCGCAATTCGTATTTGTACGACGTATTAACATTTCTCTAGCCAGCACCACAATCAGCAATTAGCTTGATTCACCAACAACCAGTGCGATGGACGCACGATCGTATTGTGGCATGCGATGGAGGTGGAGGAGCATTAGGACACCCAAGAATCTTCATCAACACTGATAAGCCCGAAATTTGCAACTGCACATATTGCGGATTGCCGTTTGTAAGTCATACCCCGGACTGAGACCTCGAGCCAGATTTCTCTCCGTCGTTAACCATAGCATCCTTTTGGCTTCATGCTCATTTATCTTACAGGCCAATGAACATCACCGAGCACACCTTGAATCTCTTCCAGAAACTGCATACCCTCTTGAAGCATGAGATTATCCTGCCAAATTTTTATGAATCACAACGTATTACCGAGGGAAGATTGGTCAACGATAAACTGTTCGTAGATGGGAAAGTCTATCGTTGACAACTAGTGTAAATACCACGCAATGAGAATTTTAAGCAATATTATCTGCCTACTTCTACAGTGATGTTTCGCCCAAATTGATCTTCTTGGAGAATACCAGTGATGTACTACAAGTCAAGTCTGTGTTATTGTGTTCTCCTATTAGAATAGCAACCTCAAAAGATCTCTGGCAGCTTCATATTTCACCTCGCCGATTTACAGATAGCGAAGATCATAGCATGTTGGCACTTGCTGCTCTGGATGCTTGAATGCATCCATAAACAAGTTTTCGAGGACACCATGAAACAGTATAACGTGGAGAATGATACATAATTAGTAAGATCTCACTCGTTGCACCAAGTAGAAGTTACCTTGAGACTATAACAATAGGCACGTGAAACTCAAAGAATGATAGGAGACATTGTTTGTTAAGAATTTGCCAGCGAGTTATCTATGCCAGTTGCAGGATTGTTTCCAAGAGAAAAGTAGAGCTATTTCTTGAGCCATGATGCCCTCTCTACCAAATGAATATGAAAATGAAAATAGAAATAGGAAAAGGAAAAGTGTAATAACCTAGTAGGTAGCATCTTTCAAAATGATAAAAGGAGTACCTAGTATATGCCGTGCCAATTGTTCGGCTAGGCGAGGATTCGTCTTCGGGAAAATATTGGAAGAGCGGCCGCACTCACCGATCGAGCTTCTTCTGCTGTTACTGGCGACAATCTAGAGCTTCCAGAATCGAACAAAACTACCCTCTATTATTTGAAGTATCTACAAGATGTCTACCATAACAACCCCCGCCCTGCAGACATCCTATCCTCCTATTCTCCCAAAATCTTTTAATGCCAATCAACCTAAAACAATTCGTCTTTTCCCCCTTTCAAATTACACTTTCGGCACCAAGGAAACCCAACCTGAAGAAGACCCCTCCGTCCTCGCGCGCCTCAAACGTTTAGAAGAACACTATGTCGAACACGGCATGCGACGTACCTGCGAAGGAATTCTCGTCTGTCATGAACATAATCATCCTCACATCCTCATGCTTCAAATCGCAAACGCCTTCTTCAAACTCCCTGGAGATTATCTAAAGCCCGAAGATGATGAAGTAGAAGGTTTTAAACAGAGATTGAATGAGCGATTGGCACCTGTAGGCACCCAATTCAGTGGAGAGGGTGTAAATGAGGAATGGGAAATTGGAGACACGTTGGCGCAGTGGTGGAGGCCGAACTTCGAAACCTTCATGTACCCATTTATCCCGGCGCATGTTAAAAGACCTAAGGAGTGTAAGAAGTTATATTATATTCAACTTCCCAGACAGAGTATGTATTTATATTCTACCAATAAGCCCTTAAATTCGAAAAGGCGGCATTGCTAATACGTATACAGAAGTACTAAGTGTTCCCAAGAACATGAAACTCCTCGCAGTACCACTGTTCGAGCTCTACGATAACACAGCAAGATACGGCCCTCAACTCTCAGCAATTCCACATTTATTGTCCAGATATAACTTCGAGTTTGTTGATGAGAAGGGTGATGTGGTAGCTGTTACTCCTGGTGGAGGACCAGAAGAAGGATATGTGCCAAAGACGATCGTTTTGGCTGGCGGCGACGACGAAACCATGGGGGAAGCTGATGTCAAGGAAGAAAACGGCGTTCAATAATTACAGGATAATGATGGTGTTTTCAAAGCAATGGAAGGCACGGCAATGGCGTTCAAAGGTCAAAATATAATAGCTTGGAATAGCTAATGAATTGACCAGGTAGACATGAGAACTTCGATTTGTTAAAGATATCCCAAAAAATCTCTCACGATTGTCACTTCATATCATATTATTCGTATTAGCTATCTTGTATCGTACCGTGAATGATGGATGTTACGCACAAGTGCTATCTATGTATCTATTCCATTAGGTCCATGTCAAATACATATATCTAATCCCTGTCAACACTCGGAAAGCTTCCAAACCATGACGTCCATAAACCCCACTACAATTCTAAGCAACTCAATTACATCCAAAATCTCTGGAATGCCATCTTCAAATTCCTCTTCATCTGCGCAACCCGACAAAGACGAGAACCCACGTCCAAACACACAACCAGCGTCATCCTTCCCAATCCTTTATATTCTCTTCGTACTAATCTTCCTCATCGCCCTCTTCCCACCTCTCTTCCACGCTCTCTGGACACTCCCTCTTAAACTACTCCTCCCAAGCACATACAGTTCTGCTCTCTCGCCCGCTCGTTATACCAAGCCAGTCACCATGTCTTGGACACAAAAGACCATATCTCTCCCCTCCAAATCTCGCGGCTCATATCTCGTCACCGACCACATCGTCTCCTCGATTCCCGAAATCAAGAACTATAAAGTTGGGCTTCTGAATTTGTTCATCCAACACACAAGTTGCGCAATCAGTTTGAATGAGAATTGGGATGAAGATGTTAGGGCTGATATGAGTGATGCGTTGGATAGGATTGCGCCAGAAGATAGGAAGGGAGAGTTGTATAGACATAGTGCGGAAGGATTGGACGACATGCCGGTTTGTACTCGTTTTATTTGTCACTTCGCTCTTCGGTGGAGGAATGGAGGAGTGCTTGGGAAGTTGTATAAGACAGGGGCTAATCATTGTAGGCACATATCAAATCAGCGTTGGTTGGAGCAAGTGTCACAATTCCTATCACGAATGGAAAGTTGAATACGGGTACCTGGCAAGGAATATGGTATCTGGAGTTCAGATCTAGCAAACACACTAGGAAGGTTGTTGCTACGATCCAGGGCGAGAAGATGTAAATATAAGAAAATATATTGCCCCGATGGGTTGGTCATTGGACATGTGAAATGGGCCTCATTCCGGTTATTTCGCCTTGGTTAGGTCAAATGTTCCCTTTTGATTTTTGAGCGAATTCTTGCTTTTCATTCTTTTCAAATCACGAGTGCTCTATCAACATCTGGACTGAAACTTAACATTGAGGCGACCTAGGTAGACCAAGGTTGGCTTTCAATCTTACTCACTTTATGTTCAGCTGAACAGATCGGAATCTTTTGATGAAGAGGAACAGAAATTGAGGGAGAGACATTGCGTGATAGCTTCCGTCATTCTTGAAATTTACAAGCATGCACCTAATCAAGAATCCGTTCATAGCCGTGACTTTGATTGTATTCCAATCAAGTAGAAGAGCCGCTAGTCGCTTATGTGATACGAACGTCTACTCCCTGGTGCTCCCTTTTCCGAGAACTTTTCCATCTGTCTCCCCCTCACCACCTCCATCTATTGAAAACAACATTCATAAGCCCACATAACACAGAACTCTACCAAGTAAAGTTTAAGTGATTATCATGATAGTGCTGAGCTTATCGGGTACAAGAGATACACGTTTCGGATTAAATGCCTATCGTTTCTTTTGAATAGAAACAATGAATGGGAAACAAACGAAAATCGGATCTTTCAAAATGCTTCGAAAAGTAACTTTCCGTAAATCAGATTCTAGACCTCATTGCATGAACTTGCGAGTCTTCGGTTGCTAAAGATAGCGGAGAGATTATCATACCCAGCCTTATGGGATGAGACCAAGTGGAGTCTGTGCCTCGAGTTTCAGCTTATTGCTACTCGAATTGATGATTTTTTTGATCCTAAAAAGAGCAGAAGCCTGTTCGAGAAATTCTTTGACATCCTAAGCTGGAAGATATTGAATTAATCTCAATCATGAAGTGAATAGTTTGATGTCTGGAGTTGTACTACTTGACCATGTCCTTCTGTTTCCCCTTCTTATCCAAGATATTGACCCATCACGAAACGTCACAAATACAGTGCTGAGGGATCATGCATGTTATTCACGCACTACATATAGAGCCTCTATCACCGTTTCATCTTCGAATTGTCTGTTCGCAGCCTTCATTTTTTGCAACTCGATCACAAATGTTCTTCCGTCAGCTGGATCTGTGAACTAACTTAATGAACTGAATTTTGACGATTGTTTGTTCCAGTAGTCTAGGAGAGCAAGATGTCTCTCGTTCGTAAGTACCTTCTATATATTTTAAATTTTATTTACTGAATTTAAATAGGGGGTTTACCGCAATACAGACGGGCAGTAGGGTTTCTGGCACTTCCTGCTCTGTTGTTTTATAGTAAGTGGTTTAAATCTCACCAACGCCATGATCTATCCTCACATCAGATCTCTAGTGCTTGCCGCGATTGCAGCCCTTCCAGGGGTACCGGGAATATTTATAGAGAATATCCAAACGGATCTAGGGACCGGCAGTCTTGAAGTCAGAGTTGGATACTTTGGTATGTCATTTCTCGGCTTTCTATAAGTGGAAATATAACTGACCATAAGAAAGGCACATGTCTTCGACGGACTGGCTCCGACGCTGATATAAAATTACAATGCACCACTACACATAAGGGGTTTAGTGATATACTTATCCAAAGTTCCAATAGCACATCAAATGCCACCGAGAAACTTCTCGTTTTCGCATCAGGGATGCAACGTGATGTCTTTGTTGGATCCCCATCCTTTTTCCCTGGAGCTGGCCTCCTATTTCTCATTAGCGTTTTGCTTCTCATACCCCTCGAGATAACCACTCGACCACCTGCAAGACTTAAGCCCAAAACTGTCCTCTTTCTTAATCATGCCATCATTATGCTTTTTTGGTTCACTGCAGCATGGTCTTTCGCAGGTGCATTGTCGATTGTGGAAGTTGTAAGATCACAGCAAGAACTGTTGACTTTGGATGGGAGTAACAATATCACTGTTAAAGTTGGCGTTGCAGTACAGTTTCTGCGGTGGACTGCTTTCATTTTCACTTTCGTCTTTGCGAGCGGTGTTACGACTTTGAAAATGACGCATGAGCCGAGACTTCTTAATCCTGATGAGATGGCGGCGAAGGCTGGTCCATTGGGTGGACAGGTTCAGTGGCGTGAATCTATCTGATAAAGAGACGGATCGTTAGGCTATGGCTTTATCCTGATGCTGGAAATAGTAGTTTGCCTCCGCAACATTCTTCGATGGTTGAATATATGCAAGCACTTTTTCAGGAAGGCTTAATTGTGGCTACTTCATCAGAGCTTTAAGATTACGTTATTTTACGATATTTAACAAAAGGATCACCAAGCTACTGGAATCATCATACCAGCAACAGCCCTTTCTTCTCGCACCTTGCTTACAAAAGCTTGAGATCTCGCGTTGGACAGAGAGTCCAGCTCACAATATGTAAATCCCTGCTGTCCATTTACACAATCACATTTCACATATTTATTTGTTGATATCGACTTCAGTCATAACTTTGACGGTGGAAGACTTTCAAGAATGATCGTGGATTTATACCGCTGGGATCGAGATACTTCGAGCTGAATGTTATTTAAAGAGTTTATGAGAGAAACGGGGGCTATCTTATTCTCTCACGAGTTCGAATGTCAACTCATTATTTGGGAGGGCAAGAATTCACATCAGAGAGCGGAATTTGGAAATCTAGCCTGTACGTTGGAGATATTAGGGTCTTGGAAGACTGCCATAGATGTGGATGTCGAGAGATTATATCAATTTCTGATGGCTGTGTGTATTATGTTGTTAATAGAAAGTCTCGCCTACTTGTAATCCTTCGGACTATCAGGAATATACGGATAATTTTGGAATATCTCCTGATACAAAACGAGAATACATCTAAGTTTACAGCAATGATACAGTGAAGTAAATCTTTGCAAGCGTTCTCAGAACATGGTGAGGTGTAATACTGTGATCTTAACTCAGAAAATCCGCATCGAAGTTCTCACTTCGAGTAATTTCTACTAAACGCATACCCAGTTATGTTGGCTGACAATTATCCCATTCTTCCCTTCCCTTACATAGGCGTCATATACCCTCAACCTCACCAGCTCCAGTCTTGCTGCATGCACATATACATACAGATACACACATTCCCTTCACCATAACACTCATCTGAAGATCACACATACCGTGAAATAGCTGTCCTCATAACAATAGAAAAATGCATGAATTTATGAATTTCAAGTAAGATAACATCATATCTAAACTAAAGCCTCTCTGCGCCATTCAAATGCAAATGCTAACGTATTTCCCGGTATCAAACCAAAAAGTCCAGATACTCCTTCGCTATGTTGTGTTCGAACTGTAGAAAATGAGTGACTGAGGGGCGAGACAAAAGAAAAGAGCTTAGTTGTTCGAAGTTTTCGAGAAATGAGTGTTGATATTTCTGTATTGATAGGGAGAAGAAAAGAACAAGAACTCGAGGGTATCAATTATGAAAGAACAATGGAAATGGAAAGAGAAGAGAATTTGACGACAAATTCCAAAGCTGCCTCTTCAAAAATGGAGATTCTTTGCTGGTGAAGCGTCTTTTAATGTGTCGATCGTAGGTTTTTAAAATGACCAACGAGGTATTTTGGAGCACACAACCCACCCCCAAAAACAATAATTAGCAGTGTGCTCAGAACGCCAGACTCCATGGTATACCCTAAACTTCCTGCGAAATAACCGTCGTAAATGTGTGTTGCATTCTCTGCACATCTACTTGGTTCTGAAAACGCTATAGATCATGATATCGTGTTGACCTTAGTCAGAGGCATGTTCTCATTGTCCCAATAATGAAGTCTTGGGATATATTCATGCCAACTGTGTCGAGAATATCCTGAATCCTGCTACATAGAGAGTACTCTTTCATATTATACACACGCCCTATCCATCATCTTTGTTTCCGACCCGGCGAATTGGGCTCCGCTAACATATCTTCCAAAGTCATAGATCTATGAGCAGAAGAATACAGTTCATCGTAAATATCCGGGTTACTTGGTAACGGCGAGGTATCGTGATGAGAAATTTTCGTTTCGACTCGTCCAACGCCCCCTAATGGATTTATCGTCATTGGATTATCAGGATCTGCAAGCTCAGATGTTTGGAAAATCTCAATGGTTTGAACGGCGCGTCCGAGCGAGTCGCGGTTTGTTCCTTTGGATCTGGAAACGGAGAGGAGTACGTTGGTATGGGGAACTTCTTTGCGTCTAGAATGGTTTGGAGATCTGGATGCGGTTCTGGCCGGTGCTGGTGAGGCTGGTAGCTATTGAGAGTGTCTTGTATTAGCTTTGTTCATGTTTGGCGGGATTTGATCATGATTGTACTGAAAATTATATACATACAACATAGGTGTGAGTTGAATGTTTATCAGGCTCGGATTCAGGTCCTCCTCGAATCGCTTCCATGAAATCGATCTCTCTCGAGTCTTCAGCAGAGCAAAGCTCAATACCGTCTGTATTCCTAGCAGATCTCATATCGGATCTAGATACGAGGTGGCTAGATCCAGCACCAGCTTTGATGCGTCGATAAAGGGCGTTGAGTATAGGAGCATTGGCGAAGAACGCCTGCAATGAATGCGTTAGAATGTCTGTTAAAGTGATCATATGGATAGAAATCTTACCATCAGAAGACACTCCATGTTTCCCCAGAAGAACCTATCGTCAATTTCTTGGGTTTTGCTTTCCTGCAACACAGTTCGTATGATAGATATTACAACAAGCTAGAAATTTCTTAGAATTGTATCGGAGGCAATCAAACGGTTACTTACGAATATACCAACGAGGAATACGGCTGATACTTTAAGCTTTGTACTATAGAGAAGGTTAATATGACGAGAAAATAGATGATATAAATCTCATGTGGATAGCACATACGCTGTCACCATCTGCGTTCGCCAAATCATTGGCAAAGGGATGGCAATCAAAATGACATTGGTTACAATGATCGACTTGACAGCTGTTAGTTTAAGACGAGGCACAGAAAGAGGATCTACTCACAATTGCCATGAACAGTAGTCCAACTCTCTAATAAGCATCAGTATAGTGTCTTGTTAGAATCCTATTGTATCAAGTACTTACTCCCTCCTAAGGAAAACTGTCAGCAAAATCCTCAATAGCATTTTGGGGAACTCACTGCACATTTTTGAGGAGGATTTGTAAGCTTCCAGTTCAGATTAAACGGGCGGCATTGAAGCATCCATAGTAAGAAGGTAGTCGTCCAGGTCGCAGCAATCAACCAGAAAGTGAAAATCACATATCTTTGTTCAGGCTGTCGAGTCGTCAGACGGTAATAGTAAAGTAACTGCCAAGCTTGTCAGAAAATGTATTTTGAACAAGTGCGTGGGTAAACAGCGTACAATACAGGCTTTCAGAGACCAAATGTAAGATACGTAGGCGATACGTCCAAACATGATGTACTTGGAGTCAAACTCCGCTGTTTCGATGTTAGATGATTCTTTAATTATGAAGGATGATTGCTATTTACTTTCTTCGACAGTTTCAGCATCTGAGTGGGCGTGTTTTCCTAGTCCGGTTTGGAGCTGTGATAGTAAGTTAGCAATGTGGGAAATCTTGGAACAAACAAAAAGCAACATACAAGAACGGGGAACGTAGAAGCAAAACCTCCCATGAGCAGGAAAGCGCCTATCATGAGCCAGTCATCAGGGTAGATTCTCTCATGTTTGATTCGCCTTAAGAAGAACCTGGCGCAGGTCAACAAGAGCACTACAGCGGTAACTGCATAAGCTGTCTCAGCAACCTGCACAGTATTTTCAATCATTTTCTCTGGCGAGAATAAAGGTCGAATTCAAACTCCAAGGAGAGTGTAAGAACAAAAAAGTAGATTGTAGAGAATGTACAAAATTACAAGTCAGGTTGCTTGTAGTTGAGAGCTTGACGGCACTGTGCAGTGACGAAGCTTAGATTGAAGAAAATCAAGAGAGTATCATCTATTCCACGCTATACTTGTGGATTGCATGTTTTCTGTACTTTAAAATCTGAGGTGGGCAATGCTTGGGTAATCTTAAGCTGTAGTGAATTTCTTCTGGCCAGAAATTCAATGATAGAGGGACATCCGACGATAGTCTTTGAACCAATACATTATTCTGCCTCAGGGCCTGGCTAAAGATATCAGGGAATTTACCATAGCCTCGGTGTTATCAAAAAAAGGTGCATTTGATAAAGAATCCTGTGTCTATCAGAGCTCTGATGAATTGTGAGATGAAAAATTGTGCTTGCAAACTCCCTGGCTTGAATGCTGTGTATGCACTTGTATACCTTATATCCATCTGGAACTCATATTTTACCAAAACTAATCTCAGCCACTCTCGATATACTTTTATCACAAATGATATACTATTCAAGTGTGAATACCAACGGCAATATCTCTCCAGCAAGTACTGAGAAGTCACTTGTATACAGCTATTCAGAAAACTTAAAATGCTAGTGCTCAACAGAGAAAATAGTCTTGAACTTCTTTCCCTTAAGTAAGGTACATCCAATGGCAATCTAGAATCATTAGTAGATCTAGTATCTCATACGAAGGAGAGGTTTTCTTCTGGCCAGCATGATAGAGATGATGTTCATCCGTTGAGAATTTTAGTACAGTCGTCTAGTTATAGGAGTACCACTAAAAGCATGATGCAATGTAGTTGTATTCCACACTGTGGTAGTCTGGACTTCCAAGAATTATAGGAGATATGCCAGTGCTCGAGATGTGTCCAATATGTCAGCGCTCGAGGGCTTATCTAGCATAACCTACTTGGTGCTCGATGTAACGAACCCTCAACAGCTTCAGGACGCGGTGGAGCTTGTCCGCAACAAATGTGGAGGCTCTCTTGATATTCTGATGAACAACGCTGGACGTAATCATTTTTCGCCAGTGCTCGATATTGATTTAGATGAAGCGAAGAAAATCTACGATATCAATGTTTGGGGCCCTTTGATGCTTATTCAGAAGTTTGCGCCACTTGTTATTTCAGCAAAAGGATCGATCGTCAACATCACTTCCATCTCAGGCTACATGAATGTTCCCTATATGGGTATGTTGTTACACATAGCATATCTCACCAACTACTGAATGAATTCTTCTAGGACTCTATATGGCATCAAAAAGATCTTTAGAGACTCTCAGCGAAACGCTACGCCTTGAACTTCAACCATTTGGCGTTCATGTGTCATCTATTGTCACTGGCGCGGTTCAAGCAAATGAGCAGACTTATTTTGAGGACTGGAAGCTTCCCCATGACTCTTTGTACGAACCTATTGAGAATAATATTCACAATAGAGCTCGCGGTGGTGATGGTGTTCTTCGGATGAATACAGTGGGAGTATGCAGAGCAAGTTGTGAATAGTATTGTCGGCCGAAAAAGTAATGGAAAGTTTTGGTGTGGCACAAACGCCACACAGACTAAGTTTGGATCAGCTATAACACCACAGGGGTTTCGGTAAGCTCTGTGATTAAGGGCCCGTTCGGATCGATTTTTTAATTTATTGTCAAAATGAGTTTAGTAGATTTGTTGACTAATAATTTAGCCTATATTTGTTGATGTTGATATTAGATTTATAAGTTTACAAAATGTAAAGTAATATATATAAACGAAATATTAATTAAAGTTTCATTACAGATTCGATAAAGTTATTATACAAATTTTCAAATTTGTTAATTAATATAGTATAACTTTTTATAACTCAATATTAATATTTAATAAACTTATATTAACAATATATATTAAAAAATAAATTCAAAATGATTTTATAGCCTATATTAGTATTCAGTAAATATCTATTTAGGCTACATTTATTATCTAAATCGCCTAAAGAAATCGATCCGAACGGGCCCTAAATAGTAGAGAATACCAAGATCTTATACTAACATTTCAAACACAGGATGGTTTCATGGTGATGGGGTGCGGGTTGGATGAGCTTGCAAGCAAATTGAAGGAGACTTGATCTTAAGGACGTTCTCCGCTCCTTATCTCTGATCTAAATATTGCTGCAATTATATATGTACTAATTACCCGTAACAAATACTGCGAATATATAATCCTAGTGCAACCATCTTTTTTTTTGGAACATGTTTGGAGAGAAAGGGCGTCTTTGGCAAACGGCCAGACAAGGTGGAAGAAGAATTCGCTTGTATAGTGGCACAGTATTTATCTTTGTTATAGAGTTCCAAGCACCAGGTTCCGATGATCAACAATGGTGAATTACAACAATAAAACCTTGTCCGAGATCTCAGTAAGTGAAAGCTCTCAAACACGTCTCATACTTGCAAGTGCTTCCGACTGTATGCGAATCAGGCTGTGCACAGATAGATACCAGATGCCATATAACGTATTTCAACATTCTCCCCGAGTTGGATAGATAGTCACTTAGCCGAGATTAAATTGTAATTTCTATTGAACCCATTCCGACAATCCGACAAGGATGCGGTAGAAGTAAGAGAGCTGCAGTGGCTAACAAAGTCAATGAGAGGGTGTCAGACTTACACTTAACCGGCATATGTATATGGCGAATAAAGACCACAGCACTTTTGCTATCTACTGATCTATTGAGGGCTGCATTCGCTACCAACCCACTAGAAACTAGAGACCAGTCCGGGCTCAACGTAGTTTCCGAGCGAGGGTACGAAATGAAAATTGCCAACAGTTGGAATCGAGAACCCACCCTACGACACCTTGGGATAGATGTGTCATATATTTACGTTGTCAGCGGTGCTGTGCAGCGCAGGGTATTCAAAAGAAGTTTAACTGCAGCAGATAAACAGGGATCCGAGAACTTGACGGAGGCGCAGAAACTTGGACGGCGCAGCAAATTATTTACTTAAAAGCTAAGGAGGTATCAATATATCTCTACAAGCCTGCCATTTTTAGCAACCTTCGGGCAAGGGGACAAAAATGGAGAATCCTTTTTTCTCATTGCAAGCAATTGAAGATAATTTAGTTACTTTGATTGCTTGCTTCCTGCTTTTAATTTCTTGGAGAGTCTATCGATTTACGATTACTCCATGGCTACATCCAGAGAACCCTAAAGAATTGCCATACTGGATTCCATGTGGGTCAACGAAGTCCCATCAAGAACCCTTTTGTGTGCACTGACATTTCAATCTTTCAGTTTTAGGTGAGCGGTCTTCGACATCACGTTGGAGCATAACTGCAATTCAGCTCGATATTTACCTTTTGGGACAACGAGCTGACTTCCAAAGGACATGCGCTTGGGTTCTATAGGAATGCGAATGGTGTCTTAGAACGTGGGAGGTATGTTTTCTGATAATCCGCAGAACTTCCTACAAGCCGAAACAAACGCTGAGAGCTCAGAACATATTTTGGAGATACTAAAGCTCTATATTCAATCACACTCGCAGGTGAGACTATTTGTGTGATCACTGGAGCCAGCGATATGCAAGAGCTTTATCGAAACAGCTCGACGATAACATGGGATAATTTGATCAAAGACATGTACTCCTTTGTTGGCTTGTCTCCTAGAAGTATCTCCAAAGTGTGGGGTGAAACTCATGAGCAGCTGGCTACCTCAGACTTCAAAACTCCCACCCGATCAGTACACGAGATGACTTCTGAATATCATCGTCAGCAATTACTCACGGCGGCCAATGCTGAGAACCTCGTCCAGCGAATAATTTTAGGTCTTGAGAAAAGCCTTTCCTGGAATATATTGAGGAAACATCCCGCTTGTATCCGCATATCTGGAGACTCTATTACGCTTTCTCTGTGGGAGTGGTGCAACGAAGTCATCATCAAAAGCTCAGCCACTGCATATTACGGACACAAAATCTTCGAGATAAATCCGAATCTCTTACAAGCAATGAAGTCATGGGAAGCTACAAACTGGAAATTTATGTACAAACTACCTGAATTCATGGCACGAGATATGATTAATGCCAGAAGCGAGTTTATTGACACGCTGTGCAAATACTTTGAGACACCGGAGAAAGACCGTTCCGATGCACTGTATTTTGTAAAGGCGATGGAAGAGGAAATTCGGGCAGCTGGCTTGAGTGATCGCGAAATTGCAGGCATACACATGCTACATTTATGGGCGTAAGTATCATATCGAAGAACATTCGAAGCGGCTAACAAAGTTACAGAATCACCGCCAATGTGTACAAGGCTGCATTCTGGGCAATAGCTCACATTGTCCATAGACCAGAATTGCTTGCTCAAATACGCGCTGAAATTGCTCCAGCTATGGGAATAGATGGAGAAGCAGTAGATCTCAAGTATCTCACAGAAGACTGCCCGCGACTCGAAGCTTTCTTCAACGAAGTCCTGAGAATCAATTCGGCAGGAGCACTTGCACGCGAAGTTATGACACCCACATTGTTTAGTGGGAAAGTACTTGCAAAAGGCACGAAAATTATGGTAAGCAAGCGGTTATTTAATGCACGTCCACCAAACTAATGCTACGACCTAGATTCCGTACCGCCAACTTCATCTCGATGGACAAGCATGGGGACCAAGCGCTCGTGACTTTGACGCTGAAAGATTTCTCAAGGATAAGAGCCTTACACGCAGTCAAAGTTTCCGGCCCTTTGGAGGAGGCCATACACTCTGTCCAGGACGCTTTATTGCTAAGAAATCAGTTTACACCATCGTGGCTCTTCTTTTTTCTCGATACGATGTTACTTTGGAAACTAGTACCGCCAATCAAAAATTTCCACGTATCGATGATGTTACTGCGGGAATTGGGACAATGGCACCAATGCCAGGAGAAGATGTGAAACTGGTCATTGAGCCGATGAAGAAATAAGGAAAAATTCATATGTCTGTGTGCGTCTTAAGCGAGAGAATTATAGTGCTTTGTATAAACTATATACCCACGATATCTAGCTTAAAGTTTATCAATTTGAACTTTCGGTGCCTTGAATAGTGCTTACAATAGCTACGACTACCGCCCCTTGAATTCAATGTTCTAATAGTAAGGTCCTGAATATACCATTATTTTCATATTTATTTCGTATGTTCACGTGGAGGCTTACCGTCTGGTAGACCGAATTTAATGATAGATCTAGCCATATTCCCGGAGAACCTCTCTTGTGAGCTGACAGGGACCTTGCTCCGAAAACAACAGATTAAAGCAGGGTGCCATCTCGAAAAATGGCGAACAAATACTGTTTTCTGCTGTGATGAAGTTGGTTCCCTCAACTTTACTCATAATTAAACTAAGAACAACTCATATAAGCAATGCTACTCAGAATTCAAAATATATTACTCATACACAAGGGACACAAGCGGCTGAAATTGAGTACCTCTACGAAATCCTCACACATCAAATAATACTTGTTGATAAGCGAACGAGATTTCTTTGGCTACGAAATTTAAATAAAACACTGGCTGAATTTTTGTTTTATTCCTTCATATATCACCACTTGATTGAAAGTTGATTTATAATCTCAATTAATTCGTGAGATTGGAGTAGGTATTTAATTCTGATCACTTCTTTCGCTTACGTAGAGCGGGTCTCTTGCAAGACCCAGATATAATACGCGATCTGACCAAACATTCAGCGATTCCTTTGGATTTGGAACTTACATTGAGAAAGTATTACAAAAAAGGACCAAAGGCTATGTAATCTCCGAGATTAATACTCAACATGTGACTCTGATTCTAAAGTGAAAATTTATGAAGTTGACTTTGTGATCTGTATTTCGAAGTGGTCAAATCTGAGTTAATTTGGGCAAAGAAACTCGCTAAATTTCAAGGCCGATCTTCAAGGGCGACTCGCCCGAGTGGTATCACATTAGATATAGCGGCTGTAAATAAATTATCAAGACAACTAGATTATTCCCGCTACCTTTAATATATGAATTCGAAGACTAGCAATAAGCCCTATGTGAGGAAATAACCCTATGCCTGAGTGGGACTTAATTGACTAAACAGTAAGATTTTTCTTACATACAACTAAACGTAAAAGGTCATAAAGTCATCGCGTCTAATTTCGAACCCTGGTAAGAATTGCGAAGCACAGTATTAATAGAAGACTTCCCTCTGTTACACTACCGTATCCAGTCTTGGATACTGAATACTGCTGCATTGAATTTGGGGGTTTTCCATTGTCAAATGAAAGTTGAGTGCTCGTCTTTGACTACTGAGTGATATTGGTCACTTGATAGGCTACTTCGTTTAACACGGATCCTGACAGTTCTTTCCTCTTATAATCTCAGTAATGTGGTTCCATGCGGTGTAAGATCTAGAATGTTCATTGTAATAGTGTTGAAAGTCGTCGAAAGGAACAAACACAATAAGTATAAGCTGGGTTCAGTTTCCGAATCCGCAAGACGTCATTAAAAGACATGAATGTTTCACGCGAGGTTTCAAGACAATACTATAAGATATTTATTAGCATTGCACGAGTGTTTTGCAATATCAGAAAGATGGGAGATATTTGGATCGATGATCAAAGAAGTATCTATATCTAGGTTATAGAGTAGGGGTATTTTGTAAAATTGTTTTTGTATCGTAAGATCACATTTGCTGAAGAGTTCGTTCGGAGTTTACAATTAGAACGGGACAAGAACAGCTTAGATCTTTACTTTAATCAAAAATTAGCAACAAAACTGATATATTTAGATTAGAGTTACAAGTATCGAGATATAACGCCAAAATATACCTATCTTTAACCTCTAATGGAATGGGATCCACAGTCTCTTCCAGTTATTTACTCTGAAATTTCCCAATAACTCATCCATCAGGAATTCAACCAAAACACCGCCTCGAATTTACTCAATAATTTATTCGAAATTGCACAAACGATTTGTTCTTCAGAGTGGGGTTCTAGGACGAAATTTCCAAGTCTCAACTTCGCTTCCAACAGTTCGATGATATTCGCATTAGATATGAACTTTTCAGATGCAAGAAAACAGGGCTTGAATAAATGATAGCTCAAAATATAATTGCGAAAGGATAAAGTGAGTAGAAATTCTTTTTCGATCAATAAGTCAATTGACCATTAACTGGATGTACTTTCATCAGACTATGGGGTTATTGAAATGCTACTCGCTAACCTTAACAACGACTTTTCCAAAATGACCCCCGTTGTACAAATACTTCAATCCCTCTTTGGCCTCCTCAAACTCAAATACCTTATCAACCACTGGTCTAATCTTCTTTTCGTCATACCACTCCAACATTTCCTCAAATCTCTCTCTTGGTCCATTCAAAATTCCCTTCAACGTAACATTTCTTCTCAGCGCAAGAACATTAGTGTTTGTGCGGTCTGCATTGTCGTCTTCTTTTCCAGAGAGATATCCAATAGCATTAATTAGTCCACCAAAAGCAATTGCATCGAATGATTGGCGAAGCGTCAAGGCACCACCTGTTTCGAAAATGTTGGAAACGCCCTCGTTGTGAGTGATCTTCATTACTTCTTCGGACCAGATGGGTGTGGTACGGTAATTGATTGTGTGGTCTGCGCCAAGGGTTTTGGCTTGAGTGAGTTTGGCGTCGGAAGAAGAAGTTATGATTACTAGATAACTTTTAGTTGCTTAAACCTTTGTAATGATACGTGAGAATTACCTTCCATGCCACTGGCTTTGGCGATTTGCAATCCGCTGATTGCAACTCCTCCAGTTCCTTGAATCAATACTGTTTCTCCCTCTCCGCCCGGTTGTCCAAGCGGTCTCATGCCATTGATTGCCATCCAAGCTGTGACTCCAGCAATTGGCAATGTACACGCCTCTTCATCGGTGAGATATTCTGGTTTTCTGACTAAACCCTCAGCGTCAAACACCCGATATTGTTGCAAACAACCTTCAGTGGGTAGTCCCAATCCACTAGCCATATCCCTCGCAGTCACTTGACCACGAACATGTGTCTGATTGAAGATTGCAAGTACTCTATCGCCAGACTTCCATTTTGAGGATTTGGATGATACAATTGTTCCAGAAATATCGGAACAGGGGACCAGAGACGAGGACTCGTTGCCAGTAGTTTTATGGTGGTTGTAAAGTCCCATTATCACTTCAGTATCTCGATAATTGAGAGCCACAGTGTGGATTTTAACAAGCACTTGACCATCTCCAGGTGTTGGGACTGTAGATGAGCCTAGAGTAAGATCTTGGATACCGGACTGTTGGGTAGTCCATTGCTTGTTGATGGTTGGGAGTGACATGATTGATTCGAGATCGAGGGAATAAGAAAAGAGAGGAAAGAGAGATGCGAATTATGGAAAAAGGAATATGATATAATGAAAGAGAAAAAGCAAAGATGGAAATTTTCAAATCCATCTTGAATTACAAAGATATTGCTCTTTGACCCACCAAAGATTCTGGCGATTAAATCATCGTTGTGGGGAAGCCCGAATTCCCGATGAATCTGGATTCTACACATTCGCCCCACAAGTAAACGCCTCGGTGCATGAAGAACAATTTTAGATTCTCGCCCCATCAAATTAAGCAGATATGACAGATCTTGATGGCAAAGATTATATTGTAATCATTTCCAAATAACAATTGTCTCTACCTTGTCGTCTTATCATCATCGTCATCATCATCACTATCTTCTCCAGCTGTCATCATTTCTAGCTCACCGTTCAACATCCTCTGCCAATTATCCGCAAATTCTCTCATACCACCCTCTCCACTTGCACCGGCTTCTACCACTTCTTGTGGCATCTTGTGTGCACTGTATTGTGGACTTGAAAAGCTATATGCTTCTGGGTCATCTTTCTTTATTAATCTGAACTCGGGCATCCACGCAAGTTCCTCAACATCATCAGTTCCCTCATCTTCATCACTACTTTGAACAGGCAATGGCGGCACTGACGATGAATCTGCCACACCAAGCAATGGCAAAGGTACAGAAAGGGTGAGTAGTTCTAGCCACGAAAACAGGAGTGGATCCGTCCGAGGAGCCCATGGATTTATATCCACTAGCCGTACTTTATCAAAAGGATCCGGCAGATAAACATCAAACGAAAAGTTACGATCTGGAAAGGTATCTTTGAGAGTGTTATCAAAGTAATCTTGAATGACTTCTCTTAGGGTTGGAATAAGAGGAAACAAGAACTCGAAGTAGTTCAGATCTCTTTGACATATGCCAATGATTCTTCGATCTCGTACAAAGCATCGAAACTCGCATGATGGATTAACTTTAAACCATTTCCGTAAGACCAAAACATATTGTGTATTTTCCTTCGTAATGGACGGGTCCTCTGCGCAACCATCGAAAGCGTGCTCTAGATCGTGGGTAATGAAATCGGAAGATTTGAGGAGGAGGTAAATGTCGTTTGGTGTATTGCATTCCATGCTGTTCTGTTTTAAACTAATCCATGTGGCATCCTTTGGAGCAGACCAGTTGAGTTTGGGAACCACCGATCCACCAAGTTCTGCGATTGTCTCTTGTATTTGCTTGTGAATCTCCGAGAATTTTTCCGAGGGGTCAGGACCTGTATCTGTATCTTCATCCCAGCCATCACTAGTTGAATTGTTGTTGTATGTTTCTGGTGGAGGAAATGTAGCAATCTCAGAGGGAAGAACTATGCCATCTTCCCGTAGATACGAAAGGAACTCTGAAGTGAGAGGGATGATTCGAGATTTGAGAGTTGAGGATCGATATCTTGATATTTGTTAGCAGTTTTCGGAGGAACACATGGGAGCAGAAATCATACTTTGCATGCCAATTGTCATATGAGCAGTTCAAGATGTGGGATTTAGTGATAGGCTCGAATGGAAGTCTAGTGAGGGGTTCAGCCTCAGTGATTCCAGCTTCTGAACTATTGGGAGCTGGCATTTTCCGTATAAAGCTTTGACTGTGTGAATAGGTTTGGATTGATATAGAGACTTAGATGAAATTATTATATTTGTAGAACGTATATGTTGTGAGTCAGAGTGATCCCTTCACATCAATGTTCCATCTTATCGAGGGGCAATCAATATTTTTGGGAGATTCTGCCACGCTAGCTGTAGACCGCCTGCAATAGCAAGGATTTGTCAATTGTTCTCCACTTCACCCATCACCAGCTTTCTCACCAGCCAGCAATCATCTGAGAAAGAACAACTAATATCACAACTTGAGCATTTCGCAATAATGTCTTCCAACGTCGGTCTTACAACACCTAGAGGCAGTGGAACTTCAGGTTATGTCCAAAGAAATCTTGCGCACATCAAACCCCGCGATCAAGGCAAGCCATATCCTACGGATATCGACAGTCTTAGACACAGACAACGACAACCAGATAAAGGAATCCTTGAGCATGATAGAAAACGAGAAGTCGAGGTCAAGGTGTTTGAGCTGCGCGACAAATTAGAGGAAGAGGGGTACGTTTTTGAAAGCATTCATTAATCGCACAGGAGCTAATGATATATACAGAGTCGATGAAGAAGAGATTGAAATACAGGAAGAGGCATTGCGTAAGAAGCTATTGAAGGAGATGGAAAGGGGTAATGGACCAAGTAGGAAAGGTCTAAAGATGCATCAAGTCCATGAATTGGCAGAAGCAAAGATCAAGCAAGATAATAAATTCAGGAGTGCCTTGGGTATTTCCAAGGACTACAAGGAGGGTGGCCATTGGCAGAAGCAGGAAGAGAGACAAAAAGCTGCAATGGAAAAGAATGGCGAAGGATCTGCCGCTCCACCATCCGATAGATGAGTGCGAAAAGACGAGATACTAAAAGGCTTCGACACGACTTCATATTGAACGATAATTTCGGGGCGTTGCGCAATCAAAGAGCTGGTCTTCCGAATGGACTTATTGTTGGGATATCAATGGTTTTAATTATTCGTATTGGGCTGGAGCCCTATATCAACTGGTATGAATGTTTAAGGTTAGACATATACCCTACGATTCCTTTCCCTATACCTTCTAAGTTTCGAATATTCACAGCTTATGCTTCTTCTCACCACTTGCGATCTTTCTAAACTCCTCTTGTGGTATGCCAGCCGCAAATCTTTCCAGCCCACCGAACACCTCCGCTACACCTTGGGCGTCAAGCAAATCTCTCTCTGGTTTTCTAATCAACGCCTTGATCTTAATCAAACTATCGCCGATCAAATGCGTTCCCAACCGATTATCTATCTCTTCGAATACCAACTCTTTGAACTTCTCGGTCTCTCCCTTTTGAACATCGAAAATCTTGTTCACGAACCCAACTTGTAGCAATTCCTCGGCAGTGATTCTCTTACTCATAATAAGGGCTTCATTTGCTTTGCTGATTCCCAAACGCTGGACGAAAGCTCTCGAAGCTCCTCCTTCTGCAACAAGCCCCAAACTAGAGAAGGGGGTCAAAAGGAAGGTTTGAGGTGTGCAGTATATGAAGTCTGAGAAAGCGATCAACGCAGCTGAGAGTCCGACTGCTGGACCATTTAGGGCCGTGACGAGAATTTTTGGGTGTGTATAGAATGCGTTGGTTATGTTGAGATTATTCGCAACGAAGCTGCTCAGCCAATGACGAGCTAGATCAGTTCCAACAGGTTTTTCTCTACTGATCGATACATCGGCTCCACTATGTCTTGATTAATATATGGCAGCTATTAATTAGTGGAGGAACCTTACGCTGAGAAGTACCGTCCTACGATTTCAAGTCAGCAAAGTCTCCCTCACAATTAATATTGCGGAACATACCCTTTCCTGTCAAAACCGTGACGAAAACCTCATCATGGGTAGCAATTTCCCTCATGAATTTAGCTATGAGATAATAACCATCTTGAGTCAAAGCATTAAGCTTCTTCTCATTATCAATAGTGATAACTGCGATTCTACCCTTATACTCGAGAGTTACTGGTTCGGTTTGTGCCATTTTGAATGATTCCGTGGTGCCGTTAGATTTTGGAAGTGAAGAATGATACTGTCAAAAAATCATAACACGAGTGCAATCAAACCAACAGTTAGTGATATCAACAAAGTTGCAAATAGATCTCGAATAGTCCAAGCAATGGGACCCAGCAAGCTATTAAGCTCATTTGTGGGGTAGCCGATTGCCTCGGTTTCCAAAATGCGACCAGAGATTCGGGAAGCCTGACGACCTGCATCTGGAGGAGAACCGAACTATAAAAAGGCAAAGTACGGGACAATACTTGACTGAGCATTGTAATTTAATTCAATAGAGAAGTTGAAAGTTTTACTTGTCAATCCTAAATAAAAAGATTTAATTATCAGAACTATAATAGACATTCCCATCCGGCGCTCATTGACTATGGTTTGTAACCAACGATTTGCTTGATATGATTGGTCGATTGTAAAGTCTCGATACTCGCATGATTTTTTATGGAATTTATATCGAGCCTCGATTGTAATGCAGGAACAAGGGAAGACATACCACATAAATAACCTCATTGTATCGCAATACTAGACCACATACTACAATCATGGGAGGCCCCAATCTCGAAGTGTTCAAGGTAAGCATTACCATACCCAATCCCAATTATTCATTTTGCTTGTCTCATTGCCACTTAAAATGCCCCTCCATGAACGATAATCTGACAATTCAATAGTTCGGCATGTATATCATGTTCCCAATCGCCATCATGTACTACTATGGCACAAATCTCGATCAACGATTTTCGGTTCCGGATTTCTGGCCAAGAGTTGATCAGACTAATCGTATACCGTTTGAGAGGGACGAGATCAAATCAGAGCTTGAGAGGTTAAGACAAAAGAGACTTTACTTGAGAGAGCAGAGGGCGCGGGGTGCCAATGGATCAAACGAAGAGGAGAGATAGGGGAGAAGACGGCCATGAAGAATGCAACAATAGAACGACGGGGAATGGAAGGGAGTTGAAGATAGAGAATGTTACGGAACGATACTGGTTTAAAATGGGCTATAAGGCAGGCTGGCGTTCTAAGAGTACACATGAGCAATATCTTGCAGGGCTGGTAGAGGACTGGCAGAGGACTTGCATATTTTGCTCGATTATCGAGGAGTTTCAAAGTCAAGGATGGAGACGAATTATTGAATCTTTCTTGGAGCATGGCTGAGGGGCGAGGAATGCTTTCTGCTATAGTAAAAATCCCTCCTATTGTACATCTAGTCTACATTCTACGTTTATATGCGTTTAAACCAAATATAATACCCCTCTCAATTAGTCCAATCCACTGATCAACTCTTCCCATTTTCCATCATCTATCTTTCCCTGTATCACATTCGCATAGATTCCTTGGACATCGGAGTTGTCTCTTGTAGACTCAATGAAAGAAATGAGTCTATCCGTAGCTTCTCCCGCGTCGACTGGCACATTTGTATCTTCGTTCGGATCCCATAGGATATCTGAACTTCCGATTTTAATATCGAATTTCTTCTGTAGAGCGTCCCCGGCTACTGTTACCATATTCGGTTCCGTCCAGACGACAAGATTCCCCTCATCGTCGACTTCTAAATCCTCTGCTCCTGCTTCGATTGCTTCATCCATTACATCATCTACGCCTAGATTTTTCTCGTCTTTCTCGAATGTAACGCATCCTTTCTTCTGGAATAGATATGCAGTAGGTGTAACAGTTCCTCCATGAGTCTTGACCAGATGCCTCAGGTCCATCATAGTACGATTAACGCTGTCCGTTTCGGCTTCGATGATCATGGCAACTTGTGGCGGCATTATACATTCTAGAGTTGCTTTCTGTAGCGCAGCTCCAGTTGTAGATTTTCCTTGTCCACGGGCTATGGCAGCTTCCATAGAAGCTTTTGGGAAACCAGCTATGGCATTGTAAGTATATGTATTGTACATGCCGATGTCGAAGGGAATGTACCCCATTATGTACCTTTCTTCGCAGCAGCTAGGACAGTCGCCAGTCTTGGATTTATGTATGGATCGGCTCCATGTACTTGAATTTTATGTTAGTCTCATTAGCAGTATGAATGGCGCACCAGAAAACACACATTTTACAGCCAGCGCAATATCATGCGCAATGATAGAACGAGCTTTCGTCTTTTTTGCATCCACAGCACCCTTGTCATGCTTGATTTTCGACCATCGATTGTGACCTGAAGATACCGCTGACGTAGTGGAAAATTGTAGACATTTCGAGCAGATATAGTCGGTTCGAAGGAAAGGTCTAAGACCTCTAGAAAATGCTGGCATGTTTGTCATACCGAGAATGAAATTTAATATTGAGTTGAAACTTAGGAACTGAGCTCTGAAAATAAATATTGTTGTGGCTTCCGATTGGCTGGAACTCGATCATCATCGCGAACACCTCTGTAAATTGGTACAAGTAAAGGAGCCAGCAATGAGGCCAGAACCACTCCACAAATGTCCAGATTTCACACGGACATTGAACACAACAGATACAACGGATCATAAATAATGTCATCGACAGGTCGTCCAAATTCTCATAATGGCTCAAGTGAACTCCCTAGCAGATTAGAGCCATCGCCCACCCCCGAGCTAGACATCAAGAAGCTCCAATCCCTCCCATCGGAACAACAAGACTTATATCTCCTCAATTTTGTCTCGACGCTCACGAAGCATGTGGAAAGCTTGGAACCAGACGACTGTACCGCTCAACAGCTTTACCTCAAGAAAGAACTCTTTCAAATACTCAATCTCGCGGCTCCTCCTCCTACGAGAGTCATTCGAAATAATTTGGGACGATGTTTCGCACATGTATTAGGGGAAGGGGATAGGAAATTGCTATTCGAAACGATTAATGATCTGGTCACAATCATCAGTAATGGAAAGACAAAAACCGACGGGGATTTCAGGACGAAACATGCAGCTGTTTACTGTTTAGGGGATGTCTTCGCAGCCGCTGGAGACAGCGCAATTGGGCTACATTCTTTGGCATGCAGTGCTATACTTAAGTTATTGAAGTCCGCGCAAAACAATGCGGGTCTACGAGCAGCGATATTCAAAGCTGCGGGCAAGATTGTGGGAATGGTTGCGACAAGCATGGACGACACAATCGCAAAGGACATATGGAAACAAGCAAGAACTTATGCTTCGAGTGAGAAGTCAGCCTTGGTACAGATTGCTGCATGTAAATGCTTGAGGAGTCTGTGTAAGAATACACAGTACTATGATAATTCCAGCGATTTCGAAAGTTTAAAGTCGACGATCTTCAAGACTATAGATTCGCCCAGCGCATTGGTTCGACAGGCAGCCGCAGAATGTTTGGCAGAAGCATTAGTGAAGAGTCATTCTGAGGAGTCACCCCGCGATAATGATATACCAATAATCAAGAAGATCAAAAGGACGAATACCAATAAACGTTCATCCGTAATAGCTGGCCAGGGGCTTGATGACGATGAAATGCCCTCGAGGCCTGGGACCCCTACCGGCAACAAGAAAAGTCAAATACTCGTTCTTACACTGCAAGAGATATTAAAAGTGTTGTCAAATCAGTATATCAAAATATCTACAACTAACAGAGCTCGCGCCGGAATAGCTGTCTGCTACAGTCGTATATTCAAAAGTATGAGCGAAAGGACGGTTGAGACGATGTATATGCAGATTGTGGACCATCTTACTGTGGAGCTTCTAAGCCATGCAAACATTACCTGCAATAGATATCGTTTGTTAACCACACGCAAATTTGTACAAATCATCCTCGAAGATGTCGTCGGCCATTCCATACTGGGCGAATCGGGACAATTGGACGCTGCAAAGTCCTTGGTTAATGACGTTCTGAAAAACTACCCTCAAGTTATCAAAGAGAGAGCTGAGCCTTCGAAACATACACTTATTGCCACTCTAAGCGCATTGGCATCGTTGATTAAAACTTTGGGGTCCGCTGCGAATATAATTGCTGAAGGTTGTCGGGATGGACTATTGCAAGTCCTTCAACATCCAAGTTACACGGTGCAAATATATACATCATATTGTTTACGAACGTTTACTTTGGCTTGTCCCCAGCAACTTCTGCCATGTCTTACTATTTGTATGAACAGCGTCAACCGAGAATTGAACTTGTTGAATACCGGACGAAACTCACCAAGACGATGTGTTGGGTATGCCAATGGACTGTCTGCCATGATTAGCACAGCAAACTTACAACCGCTTTACGGCTCAGTCGATGTTAATAGTCGCGTCCTTTCCCTTGCGACCAACCTTCTCAAGTCCAGTAGCAAATCGGAATTGCGTGTCTCAAGCACTCAAATTCAGGTCGCTTGGATCCTTATAGGCGGGTTGATGTCGTTGGGACCTAATTTTGTGAAGATTCATTTATCTCAATTACTTTTACTATGGAAGAATGCATTGCCCAAGCCTCTTGCAAAGGACAATACTTCTCAACGAAGTTTTCTCGAATCCTCTTTTCTCACACACGTTAGAGAATGTGCTCTTGGCTCTATTCTGGCGTTCCTACAATTCAACAGCCGCCTCCTAACTGCAGACGTTTCTAAGCGAATTGCTGCTATGCTTACAAATACTTCGGCGTTTTTGAAGAGTCTCCCATCTAAAAAGCTGTCGGATGATGTCACACAACGATTGACTCCATCATTGCAATTGCAAGATCTTGATTTGATGGTTCAGCGTCGCGTTCTTCAATGTTATGCACGACTGGTTACTCTTAGTCCAGTTGGCGGAAGTGAAGCACTACTACAATCGAATCTTCTTACGCTTGCAGTATCATTCTTTGCCGACCCTGAAAATTATAGTCCGAGTTCCCTATCTACGTCCATTGCGAGCTCAGCAGGTAATTTCGAAACAGTTTGGGACGTTGGAGATAATTCTGGCTTTGGAGTCACAGGTCTTGTTCGAGGCTTCAATGTACAAAAGCTGGCTTCTGAACAAGAGAATGGATCTCAAGATGACTGGATCAAAGAAAGCGGATCATATATTGATATATCAAACGTCTTGTTATCCCCTATTTGCAGCTCACTCGAGCACGACTCCATTTCGCTTTATTTGGGCGATATCAATAAAGAAGATAGTCTACCAGACCCGCCTGCTACAGAGGTTGTCAACATCGCTATTAGATTATTCGCAATCGCTTTCCCAATCACACCCCCCAAAATTCAGGAGAGTATACTAGAACAGATCGCTACGTTCTTATCCACTGGTGCACTCCAACGAGACCCTGGACGCAAGGCTGCTATTAACGTCAATATTGCGACCGCTTTGTTTTCTGCGCTGAAGGTAGCTGTGAAAGAGACATCATCTCCCCCCGGCGACCTCACCAATCCTGCTGTGGAGAAACTCATGCAAGAAATTCTTAGGTCATTTGTTGTCCATCAAGATCAATATGTACGCAACATTGGCTATGAGTCTCTAGCTCGACAGTGCAATATTTCTGGTAATACATACACCAACTCGGAAATAAAACACCTCATTGATACAATTGTGAGCAACCGTGAGCCGAGCGCCAGAGCTGGCTGTGCAATGGCACTTGGGTGCATTCATTCTCAAGTCGGGGGAATGGCGGCAGGCTTCCACTTGAAGACGATATTGGGAATTTTGATGTCATTGTGCAATGATCCACATCCAACTGTTCATATCTGGGCACTCGAGTCATTATCACGTGTTGCAGAGTCAGCTGGTTTAACATTTTCGGGTTATGTATCGAGTACACTTGGCATGCTGTGCCAATTGTATGTTTCGGACACACATAACGAGGAAATTTCTTCCCTAGCTACTTCGAATCTAGAATTGGACTTATCTACTACTGCTGTTATTGCACGTTGCATAGATTCTTTGGTCAATGTTCTTGGCCCTGATCTTCAAGATATGACCAAAGCTCGAGACTTGATACTTACTATGGTAGGACAGTTTGGGGCAGAGGAAAACATCCTGGTCTTGGCCGGTAGCTTGAAATGTCAAGAACATCTAGCTCTATATGCCCCAGGCCACATGGAGTTCGTAGATTATGTTGTCCTTCTCCAGAAAGATCTTAAATCTGATATTTCTTTACTAAGAGATATCGCCATTGACGGTTTGTACAATCTCATGAAGCGCAATTCGGAGGATGTTGTGAAAGCGGCCGAGACTGGCTTTGAAGATCAGCTTTGGCTGGCTTTGGATTCAGACCCTGCACATGATGGTATCAGGAACGTTATCCGGAATTGGTTACAACAATCTTGTTTGACAGAAACTCCCCGATGGCTACAGAGATGCCAAACTGTCCTATCGATGACGCGACCCAAAGCAGAAGATTCCACGGCAATATCTGCAAAGGTTAGTGCCATGCCTGATTTGCAGGATGAAGAAGTAGCAGGGTTCGCCGCTGCTTCTGGTATGACTAAAGATACGAATGCCCCTGCTGCGGGTCAAGAGCCACTTAGATGGCAGGTTCGAACATTTGCCATGAGCTGTTTGGGAGAAATATTTGCACTGGTTAGCAAGGATCTAGCAGCTAATGGTAGTTCCCCCGCGGAAGTTGCTTTACAAAAGAGGGTTGCCGATGTTATTCGAATGGCGTTTTCTGCCTCCACATCTAATGTTGTGGAGCTCCGAGTCTGGGGTCTAAAGATAATCGATGCAGTGTTGAAGATGTTTGGTCATACGCCAGATCCTGATTTCGCCGAGGCGCCACTTCTGGAGCAATACCAAGCTCAAATTAGTTCTGCTCTTACACCAGCTTTTGCCGCCGACTCCTCGCCCGAATTAGCTTCTGAGGCTGTCAACGTTTGTGCGGCTTTCATTGCTACTGGTATCGTTACTGATGTCGATCGAATGGGTCGTATTCTCAAAACCTTGGTGACTGCACTGGAAAACTTCTCGACGGAGTCTGAAGTTGCATCTATTGGAGATCTCAAAGGCCTCAGTTCCAACGCTCAGGTTATGGTCAAGATGGCGGTCTTCTCTGCCTGGGCTGAGTTGCAAGTAGCCAGCACAGAACAAAAGTATCTTGTGGATGTTCTCAAACCATACATTGGTACATTGACTCCATTATGGCTTGCTTCGTTGAGAGAATTTGCACGTTTAAGATTTGAGCCAGATATTTCGATGAGCTTGGGTCCTCCATCGCTGTCTGGCAGTTTAGATAGTATCTATTCGGCATTGAACAGAGAGACGTTACTGAGGTTTTACCAAGATTCATGGCTCAAGCTTGTTGACGCTATCGCTAGTCTGATTGAACAGGATAGTGAATTCGTTTTCAATGCTCTTGATGGCAAGGAAGCTGATGCTCCTTCGACAAATGGAAATTCGAAAGGGAATGATATCAACTACCGAGACGAACCAGTTGCATTCTTCTTTGTTCTATTCGGTATTGCGTTCGAAGCACTCGTTGCTAAACCTGGAAGTGAGGCCCTAGCATCAAAGGGACAAACACTCGAAATTTTGCAGGCTTTGAAGAAAATCTTACATCCTAGCGTGTCCGGGCATGCGATATATAGAGAGGCAATATTCTCGGAAACTATGGATCTACTAGACAGACTTGTTCTTACCGAAGGACTTGATGTTCAAACGGTTATCGTGCAAATCGCAAGAAGTCTGTGCATTTCCCATCCATCGGCCACGAAGGCGGACGTGGCTGAGGGTGAGGACTTGTCGGAGGATATCGAACAGCTTTTTGAATTGACTAGAATCATTGTTCTGGTACTTGCTGGTCTGCTACCAAATTTGATTGAAGCACAGCAACCAGCTCGTCATCCACTTACAGATGAAGCTGTCTCTCTCGTCAGAGTGTCTCTCAATGCATTGGTCGATGCTGCCGAAGTGTTCCCATCGATAATCAAAACAGATCTGCACGCTTGCATTATTCACATATTTGCTACCATCCTTGGAACAGGAAGTTGTCAAGCCGTGGTAGTCCCTCAATCGCTCCCAATACTCAAACGATTCATCACGAGTGTCTCTGCGTCGTATAAAACACAAAATCCTAAACATAACACCAGCATCATACAATTACAAGGTTGTCTCAAACGATTCTTATCGATATACATGAACGCCCAAAAGCGAGAGACAGAAGTATCTCTACCATGTGTCAAAAACGCTCTTCTCGCTTCAACCTTGTTGCTTACTAGTGGGACAAATCATTTAGCTGCTAGCGAGCCCCTTGTCACTCGTTTCCTGGACGAAGTTGTAGATTGTTTGAGTGATCGAATGGTAAGATGCCTTTTTCTTAAGAGGTAAACTCTGCTAACATAGTTTCACAGACCGCAAAAGTAGCAGCAAACTGCATTCGCAGTCTTCTTCTCACAAACCCCAAGACCCCAGCAGATCAAAGCATCGCGCGTTATCTTTTACCTCTCCTGATTACCTTCAGCACAAATACCGCAGCTGAAGACCCTGAAAATGCCAGAGCTCTAACATTGCACGCTCTAACAGCATTTGTGGTTTCACTTGATGGCAAACAAAGAGCAGTAGCTATGTCTGTAGTCATACCTACATTACTGAAACGCGCGAATGGCGACGGAGAGAAAGTTTGGAAGGAAACTAATGCGAGATTACTTGAGATGGCGGCGGCTGATCCAACAGCTTTTAGAGCAGTTGTTGGAGGAATGACGGCAGAGCAGAAGGGATTTATGGAGGGGGTTCTGGTCAAGGGTAGAGAGGGTGGAAGGGGGAAGATAGATGAGGATGACGAAGGGGGAAGAGAACCCACGATTGCTTTGAGGATGGATTTTGGCGGATAATGGAGAAACGGGATGGAGAGGGCAAGAAATGAAAAACAAAAGAAAAGCGAGGAAAGGAAAGGAAGGTAAAATTTTGAGTTCGCATAGAGTGGAGTAAGGATTGTATGTTGGGATGATTATGGGATGTGAAAATAGCATTGAATGATAGGTTGGGATAGATATTAATATTAAGCGGAGATATTGTTCTGCGGTTAAGCAAAGGGAAGTGGTATTCTCAAACGCGCCTATCCACGTCTTGTTGTGTGCTGTTTCTCCTGTTTGAGAGTCCTTCCTGCTATACTTTGTGTCCAAGTGAATATCTGAAACGCCATAATGAAATCTATATCCCGTCCCATCTCATTACTTCCAGCGCAATTTCCATTCCCTGAGCCCAGTCTAACACCTCACATCTCAATTACATTCATCTCTGACTGGAGACCCCCTTTCACTCTCATCTCTGACTGAAAACCCTTCTTCACTCATTTAGTAATCCATCTCCTGGAATCTACCGTCTTATCATCCTTCGTTCCCACTCTATCGTCTGACTCTCGGTTCTGGTAGGCGGGGAGAAGAAATCCGCAGGACCGTTGCCGGTTTTGGCGCTTTCGGGGTAGCTGAGCTCGAAGTGGAGGGCCGTGAAGGGCTTTTTGAGGGTGCGCCAGATGGAAGTGAGGGTGAAGGACATGGTTTGGTTTTTGATTTTGGGGTTGATTTTGTTTTTTGTTTTGCTGTAGAAGGATGGTTCTGAGGAATTAAGAGAAAGGAGAAGAGATGGTTTAGTGTTTTTAAAGGTTTGATTTTCCGGTACGGTGATGTCGTGTAACGTGAGCTAACGAGGTGATTGGCAACAACTGTCCTCACGATTCTCGGAGTTGAGGAGCTTGAATTGGGAATTCTATCTCTCAACTTCGAAAAGGAGAACGCAGCTCGTATATATACCCTTCTATATCTCTATATCCAGCCCGACATAAGTACTCAACTCACACATGTATGAACCGAGCCATACCCGAAATCCCCCTGTCTTCTCTCTGCCAACCCGAGATGGAAAAAAAAACCTAGCCCCGAAAATCGCAATTTTCATATTCGAAAGGTTTGAGAATTATTACATAGCTAGCATGCAAAAAAATTTAGAGTCATTTATCGAATCATGATCTGAATGGTCATTTGTATCGCCACATACTGAGAATTCCCCATTTTTTTACCGAGATGTTGCATATTTTGGGGATGAGAATTGCGATGATTTCTCGATGGTTTTGGGTTGGAGAGGGAAATTTTTCGGAGGTTTGATTACGTAGTTGGTTTGCGTTTCGGGTAGGGTTTGCGCTGTGTTCTATTTTTGGTAGGATGGGATGGGATAGGATGGAAGTTGTAGGTGTTGGGGTTTCGGACGAAAGGAAGAGAGGTCGAGGTAGGATAGGATGGAAAGAGCGGGTCGGAGTGTAGGGAGTGTAGGGAGTGTCATGTGATTATTGGAGTGAGATTTGGTGGCTTTGTGTCATCAATAGATTAGCTACTACTCATACTGTATTGATTGATTGGCCTTGAGGGAAATATTGATTGTTACGGGATGAACTTATCTGTTCGGATATTCCAGTGTGTTTGTCGCTTGTACTGTTTGAGTGTAAGTATTATTAGAAGATATTCGTCAAAGGACTGTTGCTTCAACATCAGAGATGGTTATTTTTCGATCGACGATCAACATTTATATTCTAAGTACATTTTCTACTGAGTTTCGAAAGTATAACAACTTGTTATTTTTGAGATTTCACCATCAATGTCAATTTTGATGCCCTGCGTTGCTAGCTCTTGTTTGGCGTTGAGCTCTGAATATGTCCCGCCACAGTCAATGCACTCGGTCAATTGACTCACAAGCACAGCTACCCATATGCTTGGTATCATATTCTCCGTGGAACGCAACCCGAGATTGGAGATCATGTGTAACAATGTACACGGCCCCACAAGTTCAAAATCATTTATGACAAGAAGAGAAGACAAACTGGTAAATAAGTGTGGAAGTATGAATTGGTGTTTTGCTGCTTCAAAAAGGACTATGAAAATTGGCGCACATGACTTGAATCTATCTCTGTGTACGAAATCTCCAAACACTATACTAAGAGAACCCTTCCACGATATCCATCATTTCTCTTCCACCGAACATCAGCAGTGACATCTCCACGTGAAGATATCACTTTACTGTTCGAACCTGCTGCTCATTTGTATCATTGGTGGTTTGTCTCTGTGTACTCTGACAATATATATGTTAGAATATTTCTAGAGATGTAAAGAATCATGAGATGGGTAGTATTCCACTAACCGTATGGACAGCCTTCCGCTCTGCGACATAAATTCTGCAATCTTCTCTTCCTTTTTCGACGTCTACGAACCATATGATGATACTCGCAAAAGCACATAACGCGAACAAGAATGGAAATCCCATCCAGTTGTTATTCGTATGATTGACAATGGCTTGGATGACGTTTGGGCCGAGGATTGAAGACTGGTCAATTAGTTGAAAGTTGTGAAGCATCATTCAGGATTGAAAGGATATGAATCACATACAGCTTTATTTGTGATACCAAATAACCCGAAAAACATTCCCTCGTATCCTCTAGGAGTAACCTCACTCATCATTGTTTGAGAGTATGAGAAATATGGCGCTTGAAATAATCCAAAAACAATGTTATAAACATAAAAGTCGTAAACATGGTGATAGCCTATCTTGTCAGTCCATAATCCAATCATACCATATAGCGGAATTAAAACACTAAAGATATTGGTGATGATGAACATAGGTTTAGTTCGAATGCCAAAATACTGTTGAATGTACCAAAATGAGAAAGTGGATATCGTGGAGGCGATCGCTTGTGCAAGTCCAAGATACGTTAATTGAAGAAAGGAGAAAGAAATCACTTCATTCTGAATAATAGAGACGAGAGTGGTGGTCGTATTTAACCCGTCAGCAAGCATGAAGAATGCGAGCAGATAAGTAAATGTCTGAGGAAGATGACGAATTTCGACAAGGGCGAGATAGACTTGTTTCCAGCCGATGGTCCATACTGAACTTCCTTTTGGGATAGGTGGCCCAGGACGTGATTGTTGGAAAATGAACCAAGGAAGGCCAAGAACGACCCAATCTAGGTACGTCAGATAAGATCGTTTTTCGATATGAAGTGAAGAGAAACTCACATGAGTTTGTGAGGCACAATGCAAGATTGTTAGCAAAAGAATTTCCCTGCATCGGAATCAGGACAGAGAGGCTGAGTACCAGCACAAGAACGTATCCTATACTGGCATGGGCGGTAGATATATTACTAATATGGTTTCGTTCCATACTTTCTATCCTATCATACTCATCTTGGTTTATCTTTTCTTCTTTGAGTTCTTCGTCTCGAGCCTTTTGAACATGAGGCATATAGCGGGCTAATCTGGGAAATAATGCATAATAGAACACCAATGATGCCTTTTGCCATGTAACGTTAACACAAACACTTGAGCTGGATCAATGAGAATACTAACGCCGTATGAAACGTATGATACAATATACAAAGCCATGGCTGTAGGCCACTGTTCTGGCTTCGTAATGGCCATCATCCCGTATTGGAAAACCCAGCACTTCATCTGTTAGTGTAACCTTCATGGGGATAATTTGCCACTTACGACAACAGTAAGAAATAGAAGTATCCATCTCCCAAAATGCCCATAGTCTGCAACAGATCCAAAAGCCACAAATATGACAGACATAATGGTGAAGCAAATCCCATTGGCAAGCAAAACCACACTAGATACAGATCTTGTAGTAGTACCCCACGGGATTACACAACCTCCTGTGGTACAATTACCTATTTGGGCAGGTGTAATGGCGGGATCCCATCCGGCTTTACTCAAAGCATTTTGAAAAAGGGCTTGAGAATAGCTTTGCGGCCCTACTCCATTGTTTCCCTAAAAATTGACAGTTAAAATACAATCAAGCCCTCAGTAGATTGGCGCTCACATTGTAATAAAGATAATATGACCATAACTCCTTTCTTGAGGTTGTAGGCTGAGTGGAGGATTCTTCGTCGATACCAAACAGTTGTTCATACTTATTGAGGTTCTTCTTGATGCGATCAGACTTCGTTCCATCGACATGAATTCCATTGCCATTCATTTCGATGGCATTATCTTCGATTTCATTGACCTCGGGAGAACCCATACTTGCTCTTCTTCTTAACAGTGGCTGTCTCGAAAGACTCCGTTCTCTAGAGGAGGAAGCCATATTGTTTATAAGTGCTTCTCATTTCTCCAAGAAGCCTTAGCTAGTCTCTCGTCGTACAAAACGCAATGTCGCGTTGCATTTCATAAGATAATGTTATCATGTCGCACCCGGCCTCGCTCTTTTACAGATACTGGAGTTAACCTATTAAATATCAAAGGCTGGCTGAGAAGATAGATATGCTGCAGGCGTGATTGTATTCAGACGACACACTTTGGTCGTCGGGCTTCAGCCAAGTTGTCTCGGCCGATCTCCGGTCACGTCACGTGATTTTTCTCCTCAACCTCCTTAATAATTTAATCTTTGTGTGTCAAGTCAAAACTTCTTCTGTGCGTGATCTTTCACTATTTTGGCAGGCAAAGACTCCTCGGGAAGCTTTTCAAATTCGAAGTTACACTGGGAGCTTTGAGCCTCGTGATTAAATAAAACGGAAGGACACCGACAGTTCTCTCTCCGCAAGCTCAACTAGACACACTTAAAAATAATGGTTCCAAGATATAAGGGATCAGCAACTAGCAGATCTTCATATCAAGAGCTGAAGGAGAAGATTGGACAGGTATGATTCATCCTTGTAAACTCTCTCGAATTCATGCCAATGCTTGCCAATTTCACTGCTCTCGATCTTTCGAATATCATGAGACCGATGGACGGACGGATCGACCACGTATTCCGCAGGTGATGGCGCAATCAAATTACTCGCTGATTCTAATGGCCAATTAGCATTTCATAGCTGCCGTTGATAGTCATTTTGTCAATGAAGATATCGAAACTCTCACCAAGCTTACAAAATTGGAAACGTCATACTTTTTACGCAAACATCTCTACCACGGTGAGACTTGTTCGACCAACGGTTCAATCACAAGATCTGATTGATAGTAATTGAAATTATTAAAAACACCTTGTTCGCAATGGGTCAGGGGAATTGGTCAGTGGCTCGCATCAATGCGTTTCTTACATCACAGCTCCCTGGTTCGATGGCTTTTGGTGCGACAGGTGATCAGTCGAATACATCCAAAGTTGCTGAATTTGTAGCAATAAATGATGAAGGAGCATGAAAACAGCATGGACCACGCGCCCGTTGCGAAAAAATATCTGGAACCAAAGACTTCAATCATTGAAGTGAGATCATTCTCGCGTGACCCAGAGATAGTAAGAAGATTTGTGTAGGCGCAAGTGAGAGTTTGCAGCAAAAAGGCATGGTATCTTACGCTAAGTATTTCCCTAGTCGTGAAAATACAGCAGATAACCCTCAACATGTACTTCCATTTGTTGTAAAGAACAAGAATGAATTGGGAGCTTGCGAGCTGTTCCGTTCCAGCAAGCCATGACAGCTGGCGCAAATGCTATTATGGTTGCTAAGTATATTTATAACCCGGTTAGATAACACCTTTGATGTAGTCATCGACGACCTACCTGCCAATTTGACTCCGGGTCTGATAGGGAGACTATGCGGAGAGACTGACTATGGGATTGACAGTGAGTGATTGTTTAAAGATGGGCGCAATAAGACCAACTTACGAGACAGTGAAAGAAGCGGTCATAGGCTTGAAGGTCAGTACTACAGATCTGATGACGAATACCAGCACTCAAAGCTTTTACATCTAGGCAGGATCTGATTACGTCATGATGTGCCATACTTTGAGAGCTCGAGTAGGCGCCATGCAAGCTATTATTGCTTCAATAAAATCTGGTGAGATCTCTCAACTAGCTATTCAGTCTTTGGTAGATTAAATATTGCAGCCCAATGCTGAGTATTCATCCCCGGATATACCAAATGCGGCTAGTCGCCACATAGGTCTTCAGATGCTTAATAAAGAATTGCGTCCTCAATTTATGCCAGAAGTACAACTCTTGTCCGCGCAGGATCAGGATATACTTCAGTTTTATCATTAGCTATGAAGGTACTTTTGTCTATCCTTAACAGAGGCACGTTTTAGAAGGCGATGCTTATGATAGTGGCGGAGATAGAACAGTTTGATCGCCCTTGCTTACCTCTTATAAAGCAAAAGATCTCAAGCATAGTTGTAAGTCCATCATTAACCAACAGATTCATAATAAATATACATTACAACCCAGTCATGAATACATGGGTAAGCTTGCGGAAGCTGTTAAAATTATACTTGTGACCAGAAATGCAATCTTCAATTCACATCAAACATGTGCGACACGTCTTTCAAGCACGTTTCTGGTTGGAAGCAAACGTTTCGTCTCGCTTGTAACATGTGATTCTTACGATATCTTTGAAGGTAGCGACGTCACCAAAATTAAATTTCGATATATGAGTCGAAGTTATCGGCTTTCAAGGTGGGGCTAGAGGTGATATTGGCTGACGAGTGGCTCAAGGTCTTCTCCCTGTCTCTTCAATGAAGCATTCTGTTCTCCTAGTCGATGGAGGGCCTGTCAAAGCAAAATATAAGGGGAAAGGCGGATCCACGGAAAGAATTGTCAAGCTTGTTGGTGGAAATGTTAGGTGGAAGAATTGAGTCAAGTGTGGGAAGACTAAGTCCTGTACCAGCATTACAAAACCATGGCTACATGATCATACACCGAAGAACGTTCGGGCTAGGTCTTAATATACCAACTCTCCTTGATTATTCGCGAAGATTCTGCGTTTTTGTCGCTCATGTCATGAGGAAATAAGACGGAGACAATTCATACGAAGAGGTGGATCGAGGATACAGTGCTTAAGTGATACCTAGGTATGATTCTGTTGATGAAGAAATGGTGGGACATGAAAGAATGGGGTGACTGAGTCAGTATCTATGGTTTGTATGAGACGCTAGAATTAACATTCATGAGAGGTTATGAATTATCTGAATGCTCCAGAGATTTGGCAGCCTCAGAAATTCAAATCGGAAGGTCATTGTCCGAGCCTAATCAGGAATCTCACAAGGTGGTAGCTGGCACAGAAGCAAATGTGGAATACAGTGTCGATCTGAAGAGTTCCCCGCACTTGAGCAAAATGGAGACAAATCTTTAGGTATTAATCAGGCATTGAGAGTTTCTACCTGAGTCTAAGTGGTGTAAAATGGAGAAGTAGGGGCGGGGTCCCCCTGACGAAGTATGCGGTATAGCAGAGGCTTATACTGATCCAAGGTCCTGTGATGTGATATTTTGTTTTGTACTGCTCGTCACAATGAAATCGGAGTCCTGACAAGGAGGGATATCTTGTACTGCCTCAAGATGGTTATGGTAACGAACTCACTCCAGGATTAGTATCCATCCTTGTTGGACCCACTTCGCCGAGTTTTTCCAATCTCGCTTTTTCTTATTCCTTTAAACTTTTCATGCTGTCAACCTTTTGGTTATTTTTGCTCCTGTGACCGAAATGTTTAGGGGGAGTAAGCTCTTCGATTATCACGGATAATTTATCCTTTGCCAACCAATCAAGCTTTACTTGGCAATCTGATGACCATGCATTGTTGCGTTGGAAAACTGGGGAAACCCCGCTACTCGGCAGACCTCTTAGCGGAACAATTTAACACAAGAGCTTTAAGTACCTTCGGGTCAATACAAGAGTCCTCCGGATCTACACATCCGAGCCCTAGTTCTTAATTGAAAATCACAGGTAATATGCCGACCGATTAGATTGGTGAAGCCTTAATACCATACCTCACATTGTCAACAATTGTTTGTGTTGTTAGAGTTAAGCTCCCAAGAGATAACAAGATAATTTAGAGTTGGACACAGCCAAAAAGCTTTTTTTTTGTTTGGATACACGCCAATTGTCGTAGCGCGACAGCGTATATCTCGAATGCCGAAATAGAACTTTAGTTTCTCGGCTAAAATATTTTCTGCAACGGCGATTCGTGCATGTGTATAAAAAGGGGGGGTAGCGGAAAAATTTATATAAAACGCCCAACGAATTCCATGCACAACGTTCCTGACTTGAGATGTTGCGCGTCTTTTAATTTAAATCGGTTGGCAATTCCGGATATATCCTGCTAACTGTCATGTCATTATTTGCTCTGAGATGTTTGTGGGCCCCCAGCGTGAAATCTAAAGCTTTTTTTAGCAGGACTTCATATCAGCTGAACTCAAGCTTCCATGTATTCCATCGTTTTTCGTGAAGTAGTCTTCTTTTACGGACCGTCTGTCCGATTGTTGTTGCGGATGTTAGGTTCTTGGTACCGTCAGTCCCGCGGCCTCTCGAGCCGGTCGTCGACGAGGTCAGAGTTTGATAGATACGTCAAGAACTTTGACCATGTGAAAGAACTCTTGACCGCAATCCATGGGACGCGAAACAAAGTATAAAGTGATGGGTTATTCCTGCTCCAAATTCCCCTCCATCTCAACTACAATTTGCATGAACACAAGAATCTGACGATAAATCAACATGACGACAAGAATCGCTTTAGCCTCTCTTTTCGCGGCCGTCTATGGTCAGAAAGTTGGTACATATCAGACAGAAACTCATCCTTCTCTCACTTGGCAATCTTGCACAGCTAAAGGATCTTGCACTACAAACACTGGAAGCATTGTTCTTGATGGAAACTGGCGATGGACTCACGGAGTAGGCACTTCGACAAATTGTTACACAGGAAATACTTGGGACGCAAAATTATGTCCGGATGATGCCACTTGTGCAAAGAACTGTGCTCTTGAAGGTGCAGACTATTCTGGAACCTATGGTATCACAACCAGCGGAAGTTCTTTGAGATTAAACTTCGTTACTCAATCATCATCAAGGAACATTGGATCTCGAGTTTACCTCTTGGCCGACAATACGCACTACAAGACATTCAACCTCTTGAATCAGGAGTTCACATTCGATGTCGATGTCTCTAATCTACCTTGCGGACTGAACGGTGCTGTTTACTTCGCTAACCTACCGGCTGATGGTGGTGTTTCTTCAACCAATAGGGCTGGTGCTCAGTATGGCACCGGATACTGTGATTCACAATGTCCACGTGACATGAAGTTCATTAATGGCCAGGTAAGCTCAGATACATATTGCAAGAGGACAAAGCTAACCGAATTATGTACTAGGCCAATGTTGATGGTTGGGTACCCTCAAGCAACAATGCCAACACCGGTGTTGGTAATCACGGTTCATGCTGTGCTGAAATGGATATCTGGGAAGCAAACTCGATTTCCACTGCTGTCACTCCTCACTCTTGTGATACTGTGACACCAACTGTCTGTACCGGTGATGCATGCGGCGGCACCTATTCATCATCAAGATATGCTGGTACTTGCGATCCCGATGGATGTGACTTCAACTCTTACCGCATGGGTAAAAAGACCTTCTATGGTCCAGGTATGACCGTCGACACCAAGTCTGTCTTTACTGTCGTCACCCAGGTAAGCATCTTTTAGCCACATATATTGAGGGAATGAATTAACATTTCAACCAGTTCCTCACCACCGACGGCACAGCATCTGGTACTCTCAATGAAATCAAACGTTTCTACGTCCAAAACGGCAAAGTTATTCCCAACTCCTACTCCACTATTTCAGGCGTAACCGGCAATTCCATCACAACTCCTTTCTGCGATGCTCAAAAGACTGCTTTTGGTGATCCAACATCTTTTGCCGACCATGGTGGTCTTGCTTCCATGTCTGCTGCTTTCAAAGCCGGTATGGTTCTCGTATTGTCTCTTTGGGATGATTATTATGCCAATATGCTTTGGCTCGACTCCACTTACCCTACTACGCAAACATCAGCAGGTGGTCCAAGAGGTACTTGTTCTACGTCATCGGGAGTTCCAGCTTCGGTAGAAGCAAGTTCTCCTAATGCTTATGTAGTCTATAGTAACATCAAGGTCGGAGCTATTAACTCTACTTACGGTTAAGACTATGTGAATTAGGCACTAGGAGTCAAATCTTAGGATTCGGGTGATGGATGATGATAGCGATGAAGATGATGATAAAGGGGAAAACTGGAAGCACTCGTTGATCAAAATCAGGCGGCGGAGAAAATTGGAAGCAATCATTTATTGATCTTTTGTGGTAGGAGATGAAAGTTAACATTGGAAAGACTCGCTCGTTTGGAGAATTGTGTTTATGGAAGTCTACTTTGTACATATGATTTCAAATTATCACACATCGTATATCTACATCATGTCTACTTCGTGCCTTGATCGTGAATATTGTTCCAGGAAACGAGTACAGTATCAGATGATGAATGTTCAGTACACGATGGAGTAGACATAAATTAAACTTCTCTAGAAGCTAAAAGATAGAGTGACTAATGGAAGACTACGAGTACCCATAGAACAACACTAACCATAAAAAAAACATACATATTCAGATATGCAACACAATCATTAATAGCGCAAATTTCGCCGGAGCTAATACGAATCAGTACAAGCGGGGAAACAAGTTTACTTGAATATAAAAGCTTCATGCCAGTATATCATGCTAGTTAAACCTCTCATTCCCGTGTTCTGGATCTGGTTAGATTTTTTGAAATCATATCCCGTTCCTACAAATATACATCAGGATTATAATATCCAGGTGTAATATGCAGTAAGGGGATCTCAGATGGAAGTAGAATAGAAAATTAACAAATTATTTTAGAAATATCGAAAGCAAATACTACACTGTCTTCTGAGTTAAAATATTGCTGGTGGGAAATAGGATAATGTGACACAGTATTAAAGAGGCTACGAAGCCTCAGTAACTGCTACTCATTAACTCCCTTACATGAGAGCCGTGGATTTCGAATAAACAGTAGTTGTTTACTCTTTTATCGGCAATAGTAAATACCAAACCCCCGAAAGAATAATCAGCCCCGAAATGTCCTTGCATTGACCAAGCCCCCTATCTTCCCTGATCTATACAGCTCTTCATGTATGTTGGGCCTAACAGAATATAAAGACTTTGTAAAGTTCAGATGAAGTGTGCGATAAGAAGTTTTTCTTGCTTATATTACCGGTGGAGGAAGGCAGATAAATCGAGTCTGATGGGCTTGGACAATGTTGGAAGGTTGGATCCGGAAAATATGAAGATACGAGTGCTCTGGAATGAGTCAATAAAAGAGTTGGAAGATTAAATGGATAGTGGCAGAGGTAGAAGCATTGATATTGCTGGGAAGATGTAAATTGGGCGACCAACGTAGGAACCTAGATTTTTTGGCGTGATAGACTATGGCTGAACGATCGGTTTTGTTAATCAACATCACGCTTTGAAAATGCTCTCTAGAAATCGACATCTTATCCTTAGCAGCTATTAAAAACAAAGCTCTTTTCATCTACCAACGACCTAAGCGAGTATTCCGTTTAATCACATGAAATGTTCTATGAGTCTTGGAAACAGTGTAGCGAATGGTAAACAGATGCATTCAGTCGCACCATAATAATGTATTCATTGATAGTTTTAATTATTATCTGCAAAACTAAAGGATTGTATCAAAAAAACGAGTAGCTCTTTGGTTTTAACAAAGTGCCCACTCGAATTCACTGGAAAGAATCATCTCGCCCTGTCGAATAACGGAATCCCAAGTCATTGTTCGCTGACTATATATCGTGTCATATAGACATTCAAAGAAGCCATGTGAAACACCCTCTGAGTCTCACTCTCAAAAGTGAACTCGACACTATCGCTCATGACAGAACGCAACTTGTGCATAACAGACTCTAGAAATTCAGGTGCCTCTGGTGCAAAGTTCACCTCTCTAAGGAAGCGTGCCGTCTCATACCTAACATTTCCACCGACACCTTGGATAGAAAATTTCTTAAGTTTTGACCAAGTCCCTTCTAACAATGCTGGAAGCATAAACTCAAGAAAGTATTCATCTATTGGCCTTCGCCATTGATTAAATGTAGATGTATTATTATGCGACCGCACCTGCCATAATTCAAGTGGTTCAAGTCCCACTCCTTGTTCAAAAGCAAAAGTGACCAGTGTGGGTGCTACCGATTTTATGAAATTTGCCATTTCGGAATACCGCTTTTCTTCTCTTTCCTCTGACCATCTAAGATCTCGACTGACCTCACAACCTGCTGTAGAGATTTTAAGATGTTTCAATTGCACAAATTTTCCAACAAGAGGCTGTAGATGCCCTCTCATTGGGCCGCCGTGTCTCATTACAGGAATTCCGTCCTCATCCTCAGTCTCCTCGTACTTTGTGTGATTTGGCCAGAAATGATCGTCAGTGCCCGCACGAGCTACAAAATTAAAAAGAAGAAGACAGCTATCTTTCGGTTGTAAAAGGCCTTGAAGATTTTCCATCTCCAAAGAGGTTACAATAGAAGGTCTTGAAACATAAGCGCGGAAGTAGGAATAGGGCATAAGACCACCTATTCGAATAGAAATAGCCTCGGGGAATACAGCTGGCGGTACAATTGCCGAAGGTCCAAAATCATCTTCGTCAAATGACTCAAATCCTGGTGCGGGAAATTCAACAATGTCTCTCCAGTCACCAGCAAGTGAATAAACGTCTAGGCTTTTAAGTTGAATCAGAAACGTCCACGCCTCCCACATTTTTGTGTGATCAACGCATTTCTCTTTACGTGAACACCGTCTCGGATAGATGGTCCACGTTAAGCTAGAAACCAAGGGTCCTAGCGCGGGATATCTGAGAATTGAATCGATGAATGCTATCTGACGCCTGATATTGTCTTCGTGTTGCGGAGACCTATACAAAAAGCCTCTTAAGTCGATCAAATCATCAGAGGCAGTCCGATGAGAGCTAAAATTTATATTCCGGTACATTATCGGCATAACACAATCATACATCTTATGTGACGTTTGTGCTATTCATAATCAAGTCAGTCATCAATCCTATGCGACTACTAGAAGAATTAATACCTACATAATTTTGACAAATCTTTGAGCTCACAAGCCTGTAAGATTATAGATTGTATCTCCGCGGCAAACTTGTAGAATCTTGCCCAATTAAACATGTTATTAGTACTGTTTGAGCGTATTCAAAATATGAGATAAGGAAGTTGCTTGGTTTGAGCTATAAGGTGTGGAATACTTGAGTGGAAATCAATAAGGGCGTATGAAAGAGAAGATTGTTTACAACAATTTAGTTCTGCGTACGGGACGGAAAGATCGAGGGGTCATATAGTTTATGGATGTTTTGTTGTGTTGTGGAAGGTACAATCAACAACAGTGTATGCGTAGCCACGATACTTGATATACAAGAAAGAATCACCCCTTTCATCTATTCAATCCGATTAATCATACGATGGTCTGAAGTCTTATGATTTCTTGAATAGACTGCTGGTTTTTGAAATCATATAATGAAGCTTTGCAGTTTCGAATTTTATGATGAATTGGAAGTAGTCCACGCTTCATACATCGAGCTAATCTTCCGTGAACTAATCGCTCGTTTGAAAGATACTGCTGGTATCATCTCAGTTGTAACCATGACCTATTCATAGTAGGTATAATTATTTGATTCTTAATATGTGTGTGTTCTTATAACCTAGGCTCAGAGCTACGCCTGTGTATTAACGCGCGTTTATATGTCATATTCACTCGTATCGCAACGGATGTAAGTCTTACTATTAGATTTCATTCTTACAATCTGGAACTATTTTGCCATTCCTCAGATATACCATCTCTCATAAACTGATCTTCTGCCAATGAACCCATTAGTTTACTTGATTCGCATCACGTAGAGTCCACAGTTTGAAGCCAGCTGGATACGTTGAAGCATACTTAAAACCCCAATTTGAGCTTCGATGATATAAATGAGACCAAGGTTGATGTTCCAAAAAAGGACGATATGTCGAACCTTGGAAGACTGAGGAAAGGATTAGAGTGCAATATTGTTTGTACCACTCAAGTCTAAACTCCTACGATGATTCAACTCACCTATCATTTTATAGAAGCAGAAAATAACATTACGAAAGCAGTTCGAGACAGAAGTAGGATGTTAAGTGTTCAAATAACAACAAAACTGGAGATGAATAGTTAAGTATTATCGGAAGTAATAAGACCTCCCATGGTCTTTCGAAATGTCATCAAACACCTCTTATCAAAGCATTGGAGATGAATCTATCGAATTTGCAAATAAATCCACTTTGACCCTTGAATCTTTCTACGTCTCGTTAGCATTATCTTTCAGTTGTTGATTGATAACTGCAGCAATTAGCAGAATTGAATTCTGAGACGTAGAACGTTTGGATATAGCAATAGCATCCAATAGCCTCTTTTTCTCCCCTTCAAGACGTAGTATCTAAAGTTTCTCTACGACAATATAGTATGCGAGATTTTCGCAATTATATAGAAAACAATACTTCTAGATCTAATGAATCATAAGATTGATAGAGTAAAAATAAAAACATATACAAAAAACTTTTAGTTCTTTATTTCTTTCTTTCCCCTAAATAAATACTTGAATCGTATTATCATTCAATATCCATCGCCTGAATTTCAAAACATTAATATTTCAACTTGACACCCCTATATTTTTCACCTGGAATCTTTAAATGATAATCACCAATTTACCTTCGAAATTGCCTGTCAATAATTTTGTATAGTAGGTATTCAGTGATAATTCAAAAGTTACCATCTTGCTCAGGTCAACTCATAGATCTCATGTGGATATGTCAGCTCAATACTTGGAATTTCGGAGAAGGCAATGGGATTTTTGAAAACATTCATCAATCCACCATGAATCATAAAGTACTCAAAGCAAACGGTAGCCTCAAATCACCCAGTATCTGTCAAATGAAAGAACTTCTGTAGAGTTTTATGTCAATTAAATTGGGTTTGATATTTAGACAAATCCGCATTCGATCGTTTTAGCATCACCCACCCCCCTCATACCACACTCCCGGCCCGATTCCGCTATCAGAATTCGTATTCGACTCCGGAAACGAGTAGTTTGGGTTCCATAAATCCTCTTCCATATTTACGCCAATGTCAAAGTCAATCATCTGAGTCATCTCCTCCCAAAACGACGTACCCATTTCAAAATTGTTGAAGCCCACAATGGGGTCAGAAGAAGAGCCATTTGGAACCAGTGGTTGTGGTTGAGGAAGTTCAAAGCCATCTGTGTCCTCTTGCGGAGCCGTAACTACCTGAGTAGCAACGTTGTCCCCCTCCTCGGTGACATTTCGACTTCCTTCTTTCCGGCCTAATGACTGTGAATTGTTGGATATCTCATCGACATTCTTATTACGGTCTAAGATCCTCTCCTGACAAATGGTGAGAATTTGTAAACCTGATTTTGCCATGGGGCTCCTATCCTCCATCATCTTCAACCTGCCTATCGATTTCTCGATTGCAATTTTCATTCTTTCCTTTAGACCACTTTCCAAATTCGGTGATTCTAATACTATTCCTGACAAGACAATTCCACAATCAATAGTGTTAAATGCCAGGGTATAAATCCGATATTGATGTGGTTTCACTGCTTTGAAAAGTTGATCCTGAGCGTCGAGACAATCTAATGCAGCTTTTATGGATGCAGCCCGACTTGTAGGATGGATTGGTGCATGAGGTCTATGAAGTGCCATGAGAAATGAATGCGCGGAATTCGCTATTCCTAATCTTTGGCGAGGAAGTCTCGGTTCTTTTATGTCCCATGATGTATCTGGGTTTTCTGGTCGTAGGGTAGGTGGTAGAGCGTCAACCATGGAAAGGATCCTGTTGTGGAGATTTGTGATGAATGAATAATCTTTTATATGAGGTCTATGAGCGCCAGCTGCTAACAGTTCATGAATCATTTGAGCTAAAGAATAGTGAAACAATTGAACCGAATAAGTGGATGGTGGGGAGTGAGGATCCTGTAAATTTGGTGGTGTAGGTATGGTTTTTGACGGATCAATAGGGAATGAACAATCAAGTGGCGTTTTGATTGTACAATCACTTGCGTTGATTGAGCGAGGTCTTCCAAGCATTACAGACATATGACTGACAAAAATTAGCAATGTCTAAAGTAAGGATGGAAGTTGCTGACCTGTCCCAAGTGAAGAGTGTTACCCAAAGCCTCCTTTTGTATTCGTCATACCAAAGTTTCTCCAGTCCAATCCCAACATCCTCTCCCAGAACTTTTGGAATTGAAGCTTGTAGATGAAGTCCCAAATCTTGGGCCTGTCTGAGATTCGGTCAGCATGATGAATAATTGAGACAGAAAGACCACAAACCTAATTGCACTACCCAATAGATGCCACGCTTCTGTGCCTCGACTATAATTCTTCAGCCAACCAGATTTTAACAAATCGTGTTCGACACCTGTTATGGTGGAAGAGTGTCTCCCCAAAAGAGACATTATCTCCATACCAGCTTTACTATACTCATGAGAAAGTCTATCACAATCCAATAATGTATTTAAATGAAGTGTTTTTGATGCTTCTGTGTTTGGAGGTAAGAATTGTAAAGAAACAGCAAGAGTTTGGAATAATAATGCAGGAAAATATAGGAGATCTTTAGAGATACTCCCAAGATCCGATTGCCCACTTAAAGTATTACGAATATCTTGCCATGAATTGAGAAGATTCCGAAAGTAATACTCTTCTAGTACTTTGAGATACCAATGTAATTCTGAGAAGAATAAGTCGACAAGCTCAGAGACAATTGACTGAGATGGCAGTTGTATAACTAGACTCAAGAATTTATGTCGTAAACCAGGATGGGATAATGAATTTGATGTAGGTGTTCCCATGAATGTGGAAAGGTCATCATTAACATGAAATGACTGCTTCTGTCAGGTTGAACCATGGACGAGGGAGAAGAATAAATACCTTCTGTAACCCAGTAAACGAGCTATTATGTGAAGCATATCCTACTTGATCAAAAAGATCGGATGGTGTTGACCCTGACTTCAATATGATTTCCTCGTCTCTTGTACGTTTGTTTGATTGTCCCCCATTATTTGGGACATCTTTCAAATCATCGAGTCTATCCTTTTCATGAGAACTTCTTCCAGTTAGAGTTTGGAATTTACAACATACGATGATTGATTAGAATAAGAGCACTTATCTGGAACATTTCGAGAAATGCAAACATCACATGGTTGACCACGATTACACTATTTGACTAATTAGAGGTAATTCTTATCAATGATATATAATATCTCACCTTTTGCTTTCTTCTGTAACATTCCCAACATGTCTTTACTATACGTCGTCGTTTCTGTGGCTTGGTTTCCATGATTGAGTGTTCAGTGTAGCGGTATATATATCATATGTAGATTGATGATGAAAAATCGTAAACGGTGTGGTTGGCTTCCATCACGTGAAACTGGGTCTTGAAGCGGAGTTAAAGTCGTTAAGACCATGAAGCTATCTATATTTTGCCTCGTGTCCTCGTATCTTCGTATCTTCTCATTGCCAAGCCTCGAATGTTTTGTCACAACTAGAAACTTCAAAGTCTTCTCGAAACGTCGGAAGATCTCAAACTATACCACGAACAAAATCTCTCTTAAAACACATACTCGAACTCGCACGTTCGAATGATCTCAATGGTGACGATCCGACATTCGAGTTACAAAATGTGAACGAGATGATACCCGCCTCCATTTGCTACACAATGCAATTCGAACGAAGAATAACTTTGCATGTTAATCTATATCTTCATCCCATTTGCGATCGTATAACCGCACTTGCTCGCTAGCTATCTGCTATATCTTTCCGATGTCTCTGGAGTCTGGACGGTGCCATGCTGTATCGATACTCTCTGAGTGCATCCAGTAGGAAAGCGGGGCTCGAATTATCCTCCATGATGCGACTCCGAAGATAAATGTGCAAATTCTTAATCGTACAGAAGCACCTATCTCGAATTTCTGTTGGATTCGGGGGTCTTCGAATCTCCTTGAAAGTTATACAGGTGATATATAGATGAGAATCTGCCCGTCAGAGGGGAATGAAGTGGAAGAACATGATTTTGCTTTCCAGCCAACTTTGAGTAGCAGTAATCATGTTCTTTCCCGGATCGCTTCGATCATCGGGCCCATATACCAGTCTCAATCGTTATGTACGGAGTACATCTTAATACTGCAGAACAAGCAGACTCATACCGAGTTTCGATCAAATGGCAGCAGATGGAAAGCATCACACAAAATAGATAGATCTCACACCTATAACCATCATTTTACCTATGGAGAGTAAATAACGAAAAAACAAGGAACCTTATCCTATTATCCTCCGAAGGAATACGCTCAACTAATGGGATTATGTCAATTATCACCAATCTTAACATAACATAACACATTCATTCATTAATCCTTGATGTTGATCATCTCGCTCACAATTTACCCGACCCCAAGGTCCGTCCTTCCCCGCGATTTTACCGGATGTGCCGTTTTTACCCCAAATTCGGTTGGATGAACACCTGCATACGATTTCATCATCACTCGTCACTCGTATAAAATAACTTGCGGTGTATATTTGAAAAAGTCTATCGACCTCAACTTACCTCGGACGTATAGCTCAAGTGAGTTTAACGTGCTATCCTTGATTGACAGCTCAAAATAATGGATACCTACATGCAAGTGACTACCCCGCATGGAGAATGAGGGGAAATTCCCACATTATATATATGTTCAAACGAAACTGCTGTTTTTGAGTGGAATGCGAGTAGGAACTCTCTTTTGTCAAAGGTAATCATGAAGGTCTTCTTATGGTCATTGTCTTTTGGAACTGTTTTGTCTGCTACAACAGCTGCCACTCCTACGACGACAGCTGAAAGTGCAGACGCGTTTACTACGAATATTAATATAAATGTTCAACGTGAGTCCATTGGCGTTTTTCTGGTTCATCGAGAATTGCACATGCAACATGTCTCGGTGCTTTTCAACTCTCTTTCCGTTCTTGATGACTCAATTCGTCACGCAACTAACTCACATCTATTCTAGAACTATGGGATTTCTTTGTCGGTCCGGTAGAAACCGCAACAACCAATACAACCGTCTCCGCAACTCCCGTTCCAACGTCTGAACTTATTCCTCCACCACCTCTCCATTATTCCCCCTTCCCAAGTGGTGCTCAGGTACCTTTAGCCCAAAAGAATGAGTCCTGGAAATTTCCTTCCGGGTTTTGGTGGGGTGTAGCATCTGCAGCCTATCAGATTGAAGGAGCAGCTGCCGATGAAGGCAGAGGTCCTAGTGTTTGGGATGTGTTTACTCATAATGCTGCTGCGACGGAGACCTTATTTAATGATACAGGAGACGTTGGTGATAATCAGTATTATTTGTATAAACAAGGTTTGTTCACTAATAATCTACACTAAGCTTAGAATGATAAGGAGACTAACAGCAATAGATATCGCGAGAATCGCAGCTCTCGGTGTTCCATACTATTCATTCTCCATATCTTGGTCTAGAATTTTACCATTTGGAAAGGGACCAGTCAATGAACTTGCTCTACAGCATTATGAAGATCTCATTGATACTTGTATCGAATATGGCGTTCAACCCGTCGTTACACTATTCCATGTAAGCTCTACCCATACGTCATCCCATCCTTAGATTCTAATTTCTGCTCTCAGTGGGATACCCCTCTCTTCCTCCAAAACTCTTACGGCGGCTGGCTTTCTCCCAACATCGTCGACGATTTCGTCGCCTACTCCAAGATAGTATATTCTCGCTATGGCAACAAAGTCCCTCACTGGTTTACCGTAAACGAACCCATCGAATTCTGTGGGGAGTATCCGTTCCCCTCTGGCTACTTTACCCCCACCACCATCCCTCCAGAACAACAACGCTTTTACTGCGGCCACCATGCTCTTCTTGCACACGCTGAATCCTACCATCTCTTCAAATCCCTGGGACTCAATGGAACCCTAAGTTTCAAAAACAATGGCGGATATAAAATTCCCCTCACAAATTCCTCCGAAGATGCCGTTGCCACACAACGAGCTTGGGATTTCAACGAAGGCTGGTTTGCTAACCCTGTTTACATCAATGGAGACTATCCATCTTATTTAAAAACCTATTTGGATACTATTCCTCTCATATTTAATGAAAGTCAAAAGGCATTGATAAACGGCACTGCTGATCTGTTCGCTCATGATGCGTATACTTCTTCATATTACATGGCGCCCGATACGGGGATTGACGCATGTACCTCTAATTCTTCGCATTCGTTATTCCCAGGCTGTTTCAATACTACGAATGTAAATGCAGACGGGTGGTTAATTGGAGCGGCAGCAGATCCATTGGCAAGTTGGTTGCACATTGCCACAGATTGGGTACCTACGTTTTTGAAATACATCCAAGATACTTGGCCTAGTAAGGGAGGAATTGCTGTTTCTGAGTTTGGGTTAGTTTTTCGTTTTTCAATGATGGCTCTTTGGCATTTTTCTTCCCCTTTGACTTCACGTTTATCTTTCTTACTTGTCTTTCCTCTATCTTATCCCATCAAACCACACAACTAACTCCTCTCCTCCCAATAGTTTCGCAGAGCCCTACGAATATCAAAAAACGCTCCTCTCTGATATTCGAACCGACACAAGGAGAACCCTCTATTACAAACAATACATGGAAGCTATCCTCATCGCCATCAACGAGGGAGTCAATGTTGTAGGATGTTTAGCTTGGAGTATCATGGATAATTTAGAGTGGAGTTCTGGTGAGATTTTTCCTCTTCTCTTTTTCTGTGATCCTTCGTCGAAACGCTTTTTTCCTTCACAATATAGAAACCCCTGCTTTTTTAGATACAAATGAGTTATCGCTAACAAAAAATATAGGATACCACGTGAAATTCGGAATGCAATATGTGAATTTCACAACCGGGGAACGGTATTACAAATCGAGTTTCTTCGAATATGTTAATGCATTCAAATTGTATGCAGAGGATCCGGTGGTGCCGGTTTACGTGAAATGATTTGATTTGTGATGAGAGGAATGAACGATTGAGATGGATGAGCTGAACAGATGTGCGAGGGTAAATCATTCTACTGGTGTGTGGCCGGAAAAATTATTCAAACAGGAGAAAAGAGACTTCATGACTGAAGTTATACACCTGGGTAGCGAAATACTAAGACTCTGAAATATCTGTAATCATCAAGCGCACCCTCAAAAATGAATATACTTTTACCAAATGGAATGGAACAGGCAGCAATTATCAGATACTTTCCATTGAAATGAAAAGATATATGATGATAAATTATACATAGTCATTAATTCCGCACATCCTCTTCCACGCACCAAACGAATTAACTCAACATCAACGAATCACGACATTAATATCTAAGGTTAACGAATCAATGACAAAACTAAAGAAGGAGAAAAAGAAACAAAAAAATACAAGACAGTAAAAAAATTGAAAGAAAAGTTTTTTCTCATCCGACGTTGAAGTCCTGTATTTTCTAAGAGAACCAACCAATCCATCAAATCTTTTCTCGCGTCAGAAATTAGCCCAATTTCATCTGTACGTATATCTCTCCATCTCCATGTCCATGTCCATCTCATTCCCACAACCCATGCTTAGATCTTCGAGGAAGTTATCTATCACCTATTTCTCTCATCCTCTCATCCTCTCCTCCTCCAACCTTCTCCCACCTTCCCCCCCACTCCAACACACTCCCCATTGGCTCACCCGCCTACGAAATCGCCAAAACCAACGGTCCCGCCACCGTAATATCATCCGTCAACACCCCCGTGGCCGGCATCTGACTCGCCAGATTGAGATACGCATCCCCAGCCAAGCCCTGCGGCACGGTACACGCGCCATTCGCAAACGCCGTAAACGCCGTGCCACCCGTCTGACCACCATTCGTAAACGCACACGCCGTGGCGCCCTGCGCCGTCGTCGTGAGCTGCAACGTGGAGCCCGGGGTGATGGCCTCATTCGCCGTCGTCAGCGTCACCGCCGGGAAGGGCGTGACTGCCAGATTGGAGCCTTGCGGACAAGAAGAGATGAAGGGGGCGGCGAGGGAAAAGACGTTGCGGATGCCGAGGGGAGTGTCGAAGGCGGAGGGGACGGCGGACACTTTCGACGCGGTGCGGATGAATGTTTGGTGGCGGGATTCGACGGTGACGATTTCCGCTGCGACGGTGAGTACTGCTTTGCTGCTGATTAAGGGCGCGGCACCGAGATAGGCGCTCACACCGATGTTTTCGAGGACGTTGGCGGTAGCGATCATATTCTGGGCGGTCGTGAACCCGAAATTGTAAGTACAAGGCGCGACGGGTTGGGTACCCGCGGCGGAAATGGCAGTCATGAGAGTAGTGACATGAGTCGCTTCCGTCATGGCGACCATTTTCAAATTGGCGATATCTTGGGTTGTGAGACCCAGAGCTGTGAAGTCGGAGTCGGGGAACTTGGCGAATCCTTGTTGGTAGAAGGCCGTTTCCAGATTCTCAAGAGTGAGGGCGCTAGATAGGGTTATTAGTTACGTTTTTTGGAGGGGGAGAGATGTAGAGGGAAGCAATGACGCTCCGCTGGGCCACTGCCGTGGAGGCCTCCTCGCTTCGCTCTATCAAATGGATAGGAGAGAGAAGGAAAGTAACATACAATTGCAAAATATCCACATCCGTCAAATCAGCCGGCAGACCGGTCGCAGTAACCTGTCTCTTCGCCTCGTACATCTTCAACGCTCTCTCATTAAGCCTAGGTAGCGCTGGGAGAGCCGATGCTACTGCTGCCAATCCAACCACCGCTCCAACAATATTTCTTAATCCAGGCATTTTGAATTGATTTTCGTTTGGGTAAAAAAAATAATAGATATATGTTTATAAGAAAATAAGATGTATGCAAGACCAGCCTGAGCTACTACACCTCTAAAATTAACTAGAAATAATAAGTTAAGCCTCTAACAGAATTAATAAACCAAAAAAATGAATGAATGAATGAATTCAAACAAAAAGCAATCCAGTGCTTGAGAAATTAAGTAAGTAGCAAAGAAAAAAAAAAGAACTTCGTCGTCTAAAGAAAGAAAGTAATGTGATTGCAAATCCAAGAAAACCCAAAAGCAAAAAACCCGACATCCCATCATCTATATGTACCTACCTACACAAGGTACAAACAGCCAACCCATGCACACGCTCATGACAAACCCCCAAGCAATACCAAGACGCAGGAAGCAGCTCTCCCGTTCACATGTAGCAACATGCAACCGATTCTCCCAAGCGTAATCTTGGCAGCGGTGCTTAAATGGTTCTCTGCGCTCTTCTCACAACCTCCTTCATTCGTTCCCACGCATCACATCCGCGCCCGCCAATCGCACACCCGGCTTTCCTCGTCTATATTCCCCAATGCGGGAATTCAAATAAGCTTATCTCAATTCCCGACGCACTTGTGCACATGGGAAAATGGAACATCGTGTATCCGCGATGGGGTGGAGGACTGCTAGGATAGAGACGTGTGGGATTTGTTTCGAGTGCGTGAGCATTGGGAGCTAAGGGACTTAAGGTTAAGGTTAAGTCGAATACCCCACTTTCTGGCCACCCCTCTTTTGAGCCACCATTTTACACCAAAAATCACTTTTTGGCCTATTGATATCTCTTTCAATATTGAATATAATTTAATAAAAATTTATATTTATATAATTTGAATTATTTCAATTCTATATTGAAAATTTCAAGT
>PQXL01000090.1:0-99531 GCA_004916875.1 Botrytis galanthina
CTCCCCCTTCTTCCCCACCTTCCCCTCAAAACTCAACACCGCCATCCCCAACACCTTCCCCTCCATCTTCACCCTCTCCCTCGCGCCCTCCACGCCCACCACAAACTCTCGAATCCTACTAATCACCCCCTCCGCCTCCTCCACCGACGCCTTCCTCCCCTTCTTCTTCCCCGCCAAAATCACCTCGACCTTATTCCCCCTCTCCAAAAACCCCCTCATCTTCTCCAACCGATGTCCCAAATCATTCCGCTCAATCGCCCAATTCATCTCAATCGTCTTCGTCACCGTCCCGGGATTCTTACTCTTCTTCACCCCCTTCTTCTTCTGAAACAGTTCCTGCTTATTCACGATCCGCGCAATGGGAGCGAGCCCCTCGTCCGAAAATGCTATCACCTCCAACATGTGCGTTTTGCGATCCATGGCGCGCAGAATCTGCGCCGTGCGCACAGGAGCGTCGAGTTTCCCTTCGGCATTTTTGAGTCGCAGAAAGGGCGCGGTGATTTCGCTGTCCCGCGGAAGACGCTGTTCGGCGACGGCCGTGGAGGTGCTTTTGAAGACGCTGCGGGTTTGAATGCGTGTTTGCAGGGAGGAAGAGGAGGGGGAAAATATGGAGGTGTTGCGTAGAAGAGATGTCGATGCGGATGCGGATGTGGATGATTCGATCGGGAGTCCCGAGAGGAAGACCCGACGAAGAGCAGAAGCTGCGTTGAAGACGCAGCGGGGATTTGTCATGGTGTGCTGATTGTGTAGATGGAGTATGAGTCTGTGATGAAGCTTGACAGAGCTCCGGTGTTGGAGATGCCAGACTAGAAGAATTTATTGTGATGCGTGATTATGTAATCATATTCATTCTGTATCGTCATATCACGGGAAAACAAAATATTCTGAATTTATAAACGACTTTATAAATCCAGACTGCGCAAAATCACTGATTTGAAAAATTACCCGTCTATGTAAATATAAAGAAGAAGCATGTCATGATATTTAAAACACTCCTCCGACCACTCCCCCCGCGCCTCCTCCATCCCTATTCCATCCCCAACCATGTCATCAACCAGCGCATTCCCCTCCTCCCGCGCTCCATTAGTATCAGCGCCGGAAGAGGAAAAGGAGGAAGCGAAAACCCCAAGCATGCCTCGCACCCCCTGCGCATCCTAACCTGGACCCTCAAATCACTCTTCATCTACCACCTCTTCCACACCTACTTCTATTCACTCGAGACGGGATCTGGTCCCTCGATGCTCCCCACCATCGCCGTGTCCAACGATTGGTTTCTCATTTCGCGTGCGTATCGACGCGGCCGCGGCGTCCAGGTTGGCGATATTGTTTCGTTTGAATCGGTGGTTGAGCCTGGTCAAAAGGCTTTCAAGAGAGTTTTGGGGTTGGAGGGGGATTGCGTTATGATGGGGACGCCGGGGAGTGGGGAGACTCAGATGATTAGAGTGAGTTTCTAAGGCTTGAAGGGAAAGTGAGGGGATGGTATGAAGGGAAGCGCTAATGATTTATAGATTCCTGAGGGACATTGTTGGGTAGTGGGGGATAATTTGGAATGGTCAAGAGATTCGAGGATGTTTGGTCCGATACCTATGGCTCTGATTAAGGGGAAAATCATCGCTAGAGTACTGCCGTGGAGCGAGAGAAAATGGTTCGAGAATGATCTGCAACCAGTGGGAGATGGTCATTAAAACTTTGATGTAGTCACAAAAAAATCACCAACTATTAAGAAGTTAAATAATCATGCCTGACTGATCAATGTCATGTGAGAATTCCGACTATTTCGAGCAATGACTGGATTTGGATATCATAATGTCCTATCTAATTACATGAATAACAACTAAAGTTCCATATCGCTGTAATAAGTTGTAGAAGGGAGACGTCGTGAAAAGATATATTGTAATGACAGGAACCTCTGAAGGTCTGTCATGAAAACACAGGAATAAAAGTAGTGCAGCGCCCCCTATTCTGCCAATATGCTCGCTGCAAACTATTATGCCTTTGATTATACTCCTAACACCGTGCCCTACCCATAGCTAGATGCAAATAACAAAAAAATCTTTTCTCGTGCAAGCCGCTCAACCTTCGATATGGGAAGACTTCCCACCTTGTCCGAGTAGTTGTAATGATCTTTGAGCAAGTTGAATCACTTCTCCTTCCCCATCTTCTTCGCCTTCATCGTCGGATTCAATTTGTTTATCGGAAATAGTCTTAATCATTTGTACAATCTCTTCTGATTTTCCAATCAAGCTTATTAATTTTTTATCCTCGGATTCCAATAGTTGTAGCAATGTCCAGATTGCGATGTGTTGGAAAGTAGGATCTCCGCTAGCGAGGAAACGTTTTAGGTAACCGTGAATACCTCCGAATGGTTCTGTCCAGGCTTGAATGAAGATGGAGTAGTCACCGACTATAATTAGTTAGTATTGAAAACTTCAAGCATGATCCCAAAATTAAAACTTACCCTTGGACGACAAATTACCAAGAGCTGCAGCACTGTTGCCTTGTACTTCGATACTCGGGGAATCTGTCAATGGAATAAGAACATCGAATACACCTAGGTTGAGAAGTTGAGTCTTAAGATCGTCACTTAAGGCCAATACAGCGATTGCAGCAGTCATTTCCGATTGAACACTAAGGGCGACCTCCAGAACAAGTTGTTTGCATTTTTGGACAGCTCCAGCTTGTAGAACAAGCTCCTTGTTTCGATCAGAACTAGCAGCAAGGTTGCGAAGTGTCGATATGGCGTGGCATTGAATTTCTTCATTATCGGTGGAACCTAGTAGATCTACTAATGGTTTTAGAAAGCCGGCGTCAATAATTGGAGATTCGTTTAATGGATGTATCGATATGTTGCGTATGCAAGCGACAGCAGAAAGTATTAATGGTAAATAGGAGGATTGTAAAAGTCGTAATAATGGAGCTAAACCGCGAGCGCGCACAATTTCTAATTGGTACTTCTCATCAGAAGCAAGATTTCGTAAGGCCAAAGCTGCTTGACACTGGACTTTAGGTGAGGAGGAATCCATCAGGTTCACAAGGGATTGTATCAGTCTATTCTCGTTCAAGGCGAGCTTCTTGCGGTTATTAGCATCAACAGCGATATTACTCAAAGCTGTTGTACAGTAGTATTGTACATCTACATCAGAAGACGAGAGGAGTTGCACGAGTACGGGTATGGCACCAGCATTAACCAGCTGCTGTCGGTTCTCATCTAAATGATATCAGTGTTTGTAAATGCTACGTCGAGAAGGTTACTGCTTACCAGAATGTGTCATGTTCAATAAAGCGCCAGTAGCATTTCTCTGCACACGCATATCTTTAGATTTAGCTAGACGGGTAAGAGGTCCCAATGCCCCTGATCGTGCGATCTTGGCCTTGTTATCCTCGTGTGTTGCCAAATTGGTGATACAACCGACCGCGTTACATTGCACTTCGACATTTGGGGACATCATCTGTCTGATGAGAGGCGTAAGCCCCCCAAGAAGTACGATTGCTACTTTGTTTTCCGCTACACTCTGTTAGCTTGACTCATATCACAGGGGAACATAACCTACTGTTAACTGCTAAATTTCCAAGAGCTGCGCTAGCCGCTCGTTGTACCTCGATGTCGGGACTTTGCAGAAGGAAGAGTATCGGCTCGAGGGTGTCTCTATCTACTTCACGAACATCTGGGAGGCGTCAGTAATAAATCCCCTGCACTAACGATAATCTAATCCCATCTGCCCTGAAGCGCCGCCATTCAAGAAGTCGTATGCGAGGCGGCCCATTATTTATACAGGTCATGCAGTTTGCTCGAGTCCAGCATTGTGTACTTGCATCCATCCAGTTATATTAAAAAGACGTACCTCGTTCCGTTATCTCAGCAAATGTTAAACTAGCACTTCGTTGAAGGTCGACATTATCAGAAAATACCAATGTACTCAAAGCTCGTAGAGGTTCCCCGGAGAAAAAGTCGGTCTCGCCGCGCTGGATGATCATTAGACATCGAATTTAATATTAGTCTAGGCTTTTCTTACATTCTCTAGGTATTGTAAAAGGTCTGCCACCGCTTCTCTTTCGCTTTCTGCTAGCACTGGCTCATATAAGCCATCTCGGGATTTACCTATACAGTCCAAAGATAAGTAAATAATTCCACAAGACATGATTCTTTTTTCGACGCATACCTCCGCAGCAAGAAGAGCAAACACCTCCCATTTCTTAATGTTGGTCCCGTAGGACTGGTGAATGTAGATTGTAGGGTCGGGTTCAAGTTGTTTTCGTTGGAATGGAATGAAATGAGGGCGATGAATCGAACAAAGCGAAGCTATAGGAAGGGGAAACGGCGTAAATTTCGATTTCGGATTATATTAATGGAAGGCTCGATGGCCATTCGTCGGGGAGTAGCGATGGAAATTAATGAATTGTTCTGGATGTTGATGTTGATGTTGATAAAAGGAAGGAATGATCGAGGATTGAGGATTGAGGGTTGAGGATTGATGAGTCGAGTTTGAGTTTGAGTTGAGATGAGATGAGATGAGTTGGGTTGAGTTGGCGGGAAGCTTTTTGGTTTTCTAACACAGCGAGCACAGCTTCGGTCTTTCACTTTCCTTAGGTAATTGGGTAATTGTACACCACCGCCGGCTTGTACACGCTACATGCTACACGCTTACAGAAGGCTATGCACGGACCATCCGCCTATGTAGTCGACTAAGACGGAAAGAGGAAAGGTCGAGGAATAAAAATGGATGGATCCTTGTTCGAGCTTGTTAGCATGAGACTACGAGGTGAGTACGAAGGAAGTTGGTCAAGGTTAACCTTTGGATGATGTCTGTTTGATGAGAAAATGAGTGAGGAATGCATTTTAACTTCTTCTATCATTTACTGCCGTCTCATGAACAGTGAAACGACCGTCGAGGGAGACAGGTAAGCCGACATCTTCTTTCTAGAACCAACATGAGGAGTGACTGTGACTGGCTCTCTTTCTATCGTATCTCGGTCAGCAGCATCAATCAACATGTACCGCTACATCTTGGATTTGGTAGATCCCCTGCGAGTCTCCAGCCTCCTCTTCCCGCAACGAAAGAAAATGGAGCCTCGCGGCTAAAGGTGACTAAAGATACCCAATAGATAGCATGAACGATATGCTCGGGAGGTTTATCTATATCGCTATCGGTATAGACAGGTAGGTACGGAGCAGCGACGAGGAGAATAGAAATCTCTTCCATTGGAGAATGACCAAGTGTCTCACATTTTATATATAAAAACAAGTTAAGTTAACAAAACATGCGACCATACGGTCCATACCTGGTTACCCAGTAAGTAATGATAGAACCACTTTCACTCTTCACTCCTCGCTCCTTATCTGATGATACCATATGGCCATATCACATCTTCATCTCTCCCCATCCTCGACATCTCAGTCCACCTGCAACAACCATTGACCTAGTACGAGTACACATACTCCCATCTATTCCTTGGTCCCTGAACCTAGGTAGTGCGCTCATAAGGCTATCGATTAAAATAAAGATCAGAATGTCAACACAGCACAACACAACACACACAACCATGCACAAACAGCATAACATTCACGTCTTGACAACTCAATTGCTCAATATGAGAAAAAGCCATACACAAAGCAACACTCGCTATCCTGGGATAAACATCCCTTCGATTCAATGAAAACCCTTCCAAATCGACTTATCACGGATCCACATTCACTTCTGGTACACCACTCTACGAAGTATCCATTTACACCGATATTTTGCCCCAATAAAAAAAAGATGCAAACGCATACACCCACTTGAAGCCTCACCAACATAACCAATGGATACGACATGGTTAAATCGCAAAGCCGGGTACCGATACAGCAACAGCGAACTGGTTTACATCGACGTGTTTCCCTAGTGATGGCTCTAACTCTCAAAGATCAACGAGGCGGATGTACAGAGGGGTTTCACACATTGACATCTTCCACTTCAGATTATGCAAGATACTGAAATCATCCTGTCATTAAGCAATTTGGAGATGGCCACCATTCTATTTATTTTCCGAGGCAGATGCAGGTATCTTTTTAGCCACAGAAACTCTCAAATTCGAGTTCATGCATGTAGGTCAAAAGTACAGGGAAAGCAACTCCAACAAGCATTGGTCATCCTAGAAGAGTAAGATGAGTGAACGCTTAGGTAGGTATGCTGCTATTCAAACGGTCTCTTCATCATTCATGAGGGGATCTTGGGAGGATTTATTCTAGAAGATTGTTCTAAAGCTACTTCAGAGCTTAGAGTCTTTTCAGTTGAACTGCTCGAGTTTGATGATTGACACTTGTGACTACGAATACTCGTCCCACCCAAGTTTAGATAAGATAGAGGCAAGCCCCGGCCCATCTTTGAGATAACCCAATCGATAGAACCATATCAAGTCAAGCTCATGCCTTGGGCGATGATTTTTTCTTTCTTGTGAAGAGATTTTCAATTACTTCGGTGCGAGGTATGAGTTGGCATCGTGAGAAAATGTCTTTGCATTTCAAAAATGGTGTAGTAAGTGGATACTCAAAGGACTAATCCGGGGAAGGGAACCGAGCCTTTCATGGGAATCCGAAAAGGGATAAGCAGACCCAGAATGGTAACCGAACATGATGTACCGTGTAGATTTGATTCTTGCTCTTCATATACTTCGTATACCTAGGTATGTACCGAGGGATTCATGATGGGAAGATCGAGCTGCTTCCCCTGGAATGGTTTTATGCAACTTACACTTGAAATCTTCGGCAAAAATCTGGTTATCTTTGGGTTCCTCCATTCCATTAAGAAGAGCTAGACGCGCGCTGGGTGTATGTATGAACTTTTAGCCATCTGGAAAGATGACGAAACACTCAGGTTCCCCTCAATCTCGAATGGAAAAACGTTGACGTCTACCTATCTGATATCCAAGTATAGGCAATGAAGGAGGGGTTAAATTATTGCTCTATTAATAAACATACTGACCTGGTAGGCAATACTCGAGCAAGTATCTAGCGCGATGATGAAGGGGTAATCTTCGACATTCGTACAAACATAATCGTTTACCAATAAGTTGGGTTTGCTCGAATATGTTAACTCGAAACAAGTAGATCAGGAAAGTTTATTGAGTGATGACGCTCCGCTGGGCCACTGCCGTGGAGGCCTTTTCGCACCGCTCTAGATGATCTTGATCGGTGAATACCTACCTATCCACCTGGGTACCTAGGTAGATAGATGAATTTCATATCGATATCATCCTTCACATACATACTTCCAATATTACGGTAAATAAAGTAACACAATAATGCAGAAGCTGAAACAGGTCAAATTTTGGCTGATCATATATATAAAATTCCCCAGAAAATCTGCCCCACCTTCGTGACTTTTGTTCTAGCTTTCAAAGTTCAACCCACCATTTCCAAGCTTTGCGACTCAATATTATCCATCTTCCTACAGTATAACATACAACCTTTCTCATGATTCATCCTTCAATTTAATTCTTATCGAATTTTCGGCCAACTTTATCTTTGTCCCTCCCCCCAATATCAATGTGCTCCCCACGAATTGTCCCAAGCATAATCCATGTCTAATATGGCAGAAGAGATGCAGCCAGCGGCGCCCAATCCCGCAGACACCTTCACATCACAACCACCGGCTGTCGCTAGACATGATCACGAGTCGCGCATAGCTCAACCTTCTACATTCCTCCTTCCAAGAGTGATGGTCGCCGAGATGCAGCAAGAAAAGCCGCAGGAGGAAACGCCGCAGGAAAAGCCGATGAGTGCGCTCGACAAGGAGCAGCAAAAGGGTCTGGTAAGATAATTCCCGTTATCGCTTGTTTCATCAGGGTGGTCATGGAAAGTCATTCATAGGATACTCGTGGGGGTTTTGTAATCCGAGTATCACACGGGGCTGACATACTTAATTCAACAGAAATCGATTCGAGATTTCCTCAAGCGCCGTACAAGTTACGATGTTCTACCTCTTTCCTTTCGACTTATCATTCTGAATACCGATTTGCTTGTCAAGAAGAGCTTGACGATTCTCCTACAAAATGGTATACAATACTCCAGGCCATGTCAGATCACATCTCGTCGCTGATCTCTGAACTTTATAGGTATCGTTTCAGCCCCGCTATGGGATTCGCACACCTCAACCTTTGCTGGTCTTCTTACGACTTCGGACTATATAAATGTCATTCAATACTACTGGCAGAATCCAGAAGCTCTCAATCAAATAGACCAATTCAAGTTGAGTAGCTTAAGAGGTAGAGTCTACGACTAGGGTTGGCTGAGCGCTAGGCTGAATGAATCACAGATATTGAAAAGGCAATTGGCGTACTACCTTTGGAGACGGTATCAGTACATCCCGCACGACCTCTTTATGACGCCTGTCGACAAATGTTACAAACCCGCGCCCGCCGTATTCCACTGGTTGATGTCGATGACGAAACCGGAAAAGAGATGGTGGTTAGTGTGATTACACAATACCGCATTTTAAAATTTATCAGTGTCAACGTTGATGAGACGGAATTCCTGAAGAAAAGCGTTTCGGAACTCAAGCTGGGAACATATGGCGACCTGCAAACCGCAAATATGGACACCCCGGTGATCGACGTCATACACATGATGGTCAAACACAGCATTTCTAGTGTTCCCATTGTTGATAAAGATTCACGAGTCCTTAATCTTTTCGAGGCTGTTGATGTAATCACAATCATCAAAGGTGGAGTATATGATGGGTTGACGTTGACCGTGGGAGAGGCGTTGGCAAACAGAGCAGAAGATTTTGCAGGGATTTATACATGCAGCGAGGAAGACAGACTGAATTCGATCTTTGACACGATTCGAAAATCTAGAGTGCATCGATTGGTGGTTATAGATGAAGAGCAGCATTTGAAGGGAGTGATCTCTTTATCCGATATTCTGCAGTATGTACTCCTACATGGAGAAGACGATGATTGAGCCTGTCCGATATTGGCAATGATACTACGGGGACGGATGGGCGTTGCATAGCGATTTGGCGTACAGGCACAAACCTGATCTCACTGGTCATAAAATGGCCACAAATAGATGTGATTGGGCGATTTATTCATATTCGTTAATACCAATTTATCGACTGCGGATTAGGGTAGGGGTAACATGGCAAGTTTGGGGAATGGCTTGTGAATATTTTATGGATGATGGGCAGTAAAGTACTTACGATTCAGGAAATTTATCTTTTTTATAATTTTTTGATGGAATATTGTGCACTTCTAATTAACTGAAAGTTGGGACAATTCTTTTGTGGATTTAACATTCTGGAAGTCAGGATCGACTTTGAACGAGCTTGTACAGTGGTTCTCCGAGTAAGTACTTGATAGTCTGGACTAGCAGACCAGATATGTGCTATGAAAATTTGAGATACTATACAGGCATTTTTCCTACTCAGATTTGACCTTTCAACGGAATTCAATCTTTTAGGTCGTTTCGATTCTTTGGTTGAATTCAAGAATGAAAAGCTTCTCGTTGAATTGCACTTCGAAAATTTGCACGTTCTCACTCAAGTTGGCTACCAAGTAATTGTAAGTCGCGGTTTCTTCTTTTGTCGATGTCAGAAAATTGCACCTACCTAGTAAGTGGCCTTGTGCAAGAACAATCTTCTGAAAGTCAAATCTGGAATTCTTATTGGCACATCGAGAATGTTTCCTGAAGAGCCTTTTTTATGCAAATGACAAGTAACAATTGTTGATTGTTGATTGTCTAGGAATTACCTGGGCAATCAAAATGCGACCTAATCGTCTCAATTCTAGAGCATCATCAGCTACTTTATCCCTCAGACGACAGCAAGATGTCGCAACCTTATTCGCAGATGATTCTAGTATCACTCAAAACTTACTACGAGGTCAAGTAATCCCTATGAGAAGAACATCCATTAGAGCACTTCCATCGGATCCAAATATTTCTCTAGCTTTAGCAGGTGATGGCCCTTCGATCGCCGACGAGCCTTCAGATGTAGTACAACGACCAAGGATTCGACGCGGTCTTTGCAGCAGTAATACCTGGACTTCCTCAAGTGCAGAGGGCGAGTCTGAGAACGACGATTTGGATGATCGCACACATTTCATAGGAGAGTTCAATCGATTAGCGGATAAGGTATGCAAGAAAATCGATTTAGCATGTCGAAGAAAGCTGATGGTCAATAGCATGGAGTACGAAAGTTTATTCCCAGTGAATACGAGGATGTTCCTGTAAGTTGGCCATTACGCCCGGTAACCTCAAGTACTTACTTATAGAATCAGTGTATCGAGGATGGACCTGATAAACATGGCAACTGGTTATCCAGGAAGCTCTTCAGACGGACGTCATCGTCTCAGACACCCGCCGCTAAACCCAAGAAAGCAGAACGTCGAGATCTCAAGAAAATGCGAAGCATCAGCGATTCATTACGACTGAAGAGCAGAAGAGACTCACTCAAGGATAGAGATCTGGTAGAACTTGTTCGTTTGTGCGGATCGAGTCTGTTATACCTTCCAGCCGAATATGCTGCTAGTAGCTTAACTTTACCAACTTGTATTCGTGCTACAGCTCAGTATTTAATACAGCATGGTATACTACGAATTAAATTCCGCTTTACTGTTTCTCGTACGCTAATTGATGTGCAGCTCCTACCACCCGTGGCGTATTTCGTATACCAGGATCTCAACACACAATTAACCTCATTTATGAACACTATTGTTCGAAAGGAGACGAAGGACATATTGCGGGAACAGTAAGATGTCCGACCTTACCAGACCATATCGACTGTGATGTGCATGACGTTGCGTCTGCGTTCAAGAGATTTCTCTCTGGTATCCCTGGTGGTATTTTGGGGTCACTTCCATTATTCGATGCCCTCGTCTCTATCCAAACACATCTTAGAGGTGATCCAGAAATGACTCGAACGAAGCATAGTAAAGTTCGAGCGAGACTTATTGCTTTGTCTATCTCGACTTTAAGGTCAACATATAGACGGGAACTTATCTGTGCAGTCCTAGGTTTACTCTGTATGGTTGGACGTGCGGCAGAGACAGCGCGAAGGGAAGACGATCGGGGCAGGCCTCTTCCTACTTCAGATCTTATGGGCTACAAACCATTGGGGATTGTTTTTGGCCCCCTACTTGTGGGCGATCTAATGGATAATTACAATATTCGCTTGGCCAATGGCCATGGTAGTTTGGTCCTCACTCCTTTGAGTCCACCAAAAACCAAGAAGGAAAGGAAAAAACATAAAAGTGCAGAAGAGGGTGTTACTTTCAACAATCTAGTTGACAAAATCAAGGTTGCCGGCGAAATCACGGAAATGCTCATCACTCATTGGCGTGATGTAGTACGCCATATGAAGAATCTAGAAGCCCTCGCATCCGTTGAGGGAAGCAAAATTATGGGTGTTCGGGGGAGGAAGCCACCCATTTTACGTCCTTCAATGTCGGAATCCTTCTCCTTACGGAGGCCTCCCGACTGGACATACGACAAACCTAATAGGAATGCTGACAGGAGTCAATCTCCAACCCCACCACAGCGTAGAACCTCACCCCGTTCATGTCCAAGGCATAGCAGCGGAGATACTACTGAACAACGGGCCACTGAACTGCAGGCACTTGATGACTACACGAATCCCTTACAGTTTGATGCTCTATCAGTCACAAAACAACGATCGCGCCCAAGGTTATCAACAGGAGAAGCTCTTAAGAACGCAGAATCTTCAAGTGGTCTTTCCACAGCTCTGGTAAAGGAGCATCCCGATGAAAACAATTTTCAAGATGGTAAGCTGAGTTTTAAGCAAACCCCACAAGGTATTGGGCCATCTTCATCTTCGAGAAATGGAAAAGAAAATAATCAAAAGCATCCAGCTGTAGAACATACTACTGAACGTCGTGGCAAAGGTATTGTTCGAAGGCTCGAGAGTGAGTCTATGGAAGCTGAGGATTTGTCACCTGTCAGAGACCCCAAGGACTTCGGACATGATACGACATTGGACGCACAATCAAGCCCACTATCACTAGACGCGCATTCGAAGAAGATCAAGACGACTAGCTCGTCTTCTCTATTACAGGATAACGATCAAAAACATATGCAGGTCTCTGCACCAAGCCATCGTGATACCCCATCTAACAGAGAAAATCATATCAGATTTGCACCAAGCACATCCCATGCCCAGGATGGCAAAAATTCTCGAAGGCGCCAAGGATTTACAGGCTCTGATTACTCCAAGGGAAATAGCCCTAAGGATCCACTTTCTCAGATCTCACATGAGGATGACCTAGCATCCTTAGCTGTGCTGGGACAAGCCCTGGAGTCGCCTGGTATATCGATGAAGTCCGAGGTGAAGTCGAAAAAGTCTACCGAAAAATCTGATAACCCGACGAAACATGATTCAGGTATAGATTTCCATGAGAAAAGAGAGGCAGAGAAACCAGTGGAGAAAACTAGCACACCGAGCTTTTTACGTCCCCAATTGTCTCGCCAGAACTTTTCTGATACACCAAAATCCGCAAAGGTTCATGTGAATGATGACCGGTCTGAAATTAAGAGCAAAGATTCGCGAAAGAATGATCCAGCTGCACCTGTTATTACAACATTAGTGGAACCTAAGGTTACACAGGCGAAACGAAGACCTTCTCATGAAATGGCTTCACCTGCTACCTTGTCAAAAGTAGCCTCGATCAGAGAAATGTTTCGAAAGCGGAAGTCTGACAGCCGATCATCAAAATCAACCGAAGATAACCACAAGAGTGAACCTTCTAGGCCAGTCACAGAGCATCACACGGAATCCCATTCACAAAAGATTTCCACTCCCGACCCTACTCGAACACCCAAGAAGGTCAGTGTTAGGGCCATGGCAGAGAAATTCGATACTGTGAAAGCAACACCCCCTCTATCGTCATCAGCCCCAGTCAAATCTACTATACCAGTACCTATAGCATCGGTCGACAATCGAAGAGGTGAGGGTGTTGTCTCGCCTTATACTATCAATCCGCCACCATCGCCAACAAGATCAATTGCATCTTTTAAATCTGGAAAGTCTATTCGTTCTTTCCGTAATACGGGTTTAGCTCAGCGCTTCCAACCAGCTCAAGAACATTCATCGCCCACCAAAATGCAAGCTCCTAAGAGAGTCTTGAGAGATTTTGTACCAGAGTCTGTCCCACCACAAGTCATAGTTGAGAATTCTCACGAAGACTCTGTAACCTCACTGAGACGTCCGCTTTCTACTTCCAATTCTCTCACTGTTCCACTGAAGCCAGTGGGTCATCAACCACCTATGTCAATTAGACAAGCTGGAATGGATGGTGCATATAGTAGTATTGGCAATTCTGATATTCTATCTTTGACATCATCAGAATTTGAAGCTGCACATACTTTCCTACAATCACAATCGCAACTTGCTCACAATGCAACGCTTTCAAAGGATACTCTGACTCGTGGTAACACAGTTCTACACTCGCAGATACGCAGTCTCCAACAGCAGGTATATGAAAAAACTGAACAAGTACGGCAATTGCAACGACGATTTGAGATAAGATCCAGCTCTGATACTGAGCACATCGGCTTGACGGAACAATTGAGAGAATCGAGAGAGGAAGTAGAGATGTGGCGAAGAAGAGCTGAAGCAGCCGAGAGAAAGTTGGAGCTGATGGATATCATTAGGGCTAGGAATGATTCGAGGATGGAAGAGCAGCGAGGACTCATCTGCCAAGCTAAGAGTGTTCAAGCTGAAGATGACATTGCCTCACATGGAAGAGGATATAGTGTTGATGGTGGTGCGAGGAGGTTGGTTTTGAGACGAAGGATGACTGGTACGATGAGCTCGGAGGATAGCACTGGGAGCAATGGTACTGTTGTTAGAGAGAGGAGTGGAAGATCCGAGGATGGAAGTGAGATTTGTATGGATGTTAACACGGATGGGGTTATACATAAAGATTGGGCCAATCAGACACTTTCCATCCTGGATGGGTTTAAAGGCTGGGAGAAATGATGAATGATGTTTTCACTTTGAAATTTCCTTTTGGTAGTTGACAGGAAAAGCGATGGCTTGAAAAAGGGAAAAGGGCGATGGGCGATGCTATCAGAAGGACCCGATTTTGACTTCCGCTTGTATTATGTTCGTATATTCTTAGGGTGAAAGAGACAATGAAATAGAAAGTTTGGAGGACAGCTGTCAAATATTATTCGGATGAAACGGAAGTTAAAATATTCATTTGGTTTATAGATAGATATCAGACTGGAATAGCGAAATTCATATATCAGGTGTGGGTATAGCATTCACTCGAGGTTTTGTTATTCTTGTTTCATTATTATTCTTTAATATTCACTTTTTAGTAGCTTAAATCTTAGTTTTCGCTTACTCGAACCTTTAAATTTTCTTCCTTTCGTCCTTTTAAAGAATTGAGGTCGTGGGAGAGAAATCCAGATCGATCTTCCGACGTCTTTGATTTTCTCACAACACAACAATGCAACATTATATTGGCAAACAAACAATTATATATGGATAGATAGCAATTACGACTTCTTTAAGTTACTAATTTCTTCGATCATATTCTTTTGAGAACGCAAAGGCTTTTTTTTTTTATAAATAAGAGACGTTGTGCGCGGAAGGGAGGAAAATTGGTACACGATTTTACGGAGTTCTACAATTTGTTGAATTCTTAGACTTCGATCTCTTTCGAAGAAGTGATACTGTCGATATCATCATTGTCGAAAAGGGAAAGAGGAAACAGAAATTTGGGACTGACACTGATATCGACGTCGCATCGAATTTATTCATTTGATTTTTCTCGTCGATCTTGCATCTTGCGACTTTTGCAGATTGGGAGATAGGATACACGGCGATACGAATCAGGCACCAGTGGTCAGTCTGATCTGAGTATATCTATCTTCAAGAGGACACAGAGACACGGATTGATTGCGAGAGATGATGAAGAATACGATGGCGGTTTCGGGGAGAAAGAGTTCTTCTGGGGGCGTGCGCGCCGCTGAGGGGGATGGGAATGGGGGTGGGAATGATTATTCGGAGTTGGATAGGATGAGGGAGAGTAGAGATCGAGAAGTTGAGGAGAGGAAGGAGAGGGAGAGATTGTATAGGGAGGAAGGAGAGGGAGAGATTGTATAGGGAGGAAATGAAGAAGAAAGAGGGTGGAAAAGAAATTGAGGGGGAAGAGAAAGTGTGGGTTCATTGGGAGAGATGGGGACTTAGTGTTTGGTTGGGTATGTTTTTTCTTTTTTCTTTTTTGTTGTCTTTGTTTTTATGTGACTTCAGTGTGAAGATTCACTTTAGCAAGTTTTTTTTGTCATCCCAAAAGATCATCCCGGAAATTCAATGAATCGGGCTAACTCATCCATCCACCCAGTCCTCTTCAATATCTTCTTCGCCATCCCCGTCGCATACGTCATTGCCAAATACGCTATTCCCGCTCCCTGGCGCTGGGCGGTATTTATCCTCTCCCACCACGCACTTCTTCTTTGTGCATATGAATTCGCGATGGATGTGCAAGAGCGCATGGTGGGCACAGCGATTAGGGAAGCGGAGGAGGAGAGGGAGTTGGAGCAGTGGGATGATGTGGTTGCGAAGTTGGAGGGGGTTTTGGAGGAGAGTAGGAGGAATAGGAGGGTTATGGAGGGGGTGGTGGTGGGGATGGGGGCGCTGGAGGAGGAGGAGGAGGTTACGGGAGAGAAAGAGAAGAGGCAGAGAGAAATTGTCATGGCGGGAAAGAGGGTGGGGGAGAAGATTAGGGAGTTGGAGGGGTGGGAGAAGAGAGGAGCTAGGATTGATAGGGAACTTTTGAGTGCGTTGAAGAAGGAGAGTCATGAGTTGAGGTATGAGACGACGTATTTTTCGCGCGAGGATACGAAGAGCGTGTGGTTTGGAAAGTCGTGGAAAGAATTGTGTGATGCGGAGGGGGTTTTGAAGGAGTAGATTTTTCGGTACTGGGGGGATTTGTTGAATGGAGGGGATGTTTGGCGAGGGTGGGAAGTTTACTAGATGTATGGAAGGATGGATGGGTAGAGAAATACCTAGGGAAAGAAAAGTTTGTGCTGGACAATGAGTGGATGTATTTAATTTCGACAGGATAGAACATCTCTACTACGTGTAGTAAACAGAAAATACATCTGGAGTAATACTCTTCTATCAACTGCGTTGTATCCATACATGTGAAACTTTTGCACATATACGAGAAGCTAAGCCCTTTACCGAACGAACCCCCCTAATAGATTCTGCGCGGTACCTTGCATATGTTTGAGATAAGACTACATTTTAAATTTCATATTCCACGCTTGCTCTCAGCGTCAGCATCGAAGTTCATAAATCAAACAAGTGCCAATCCTATTCATCTCCTATTATAACACGCCCATCCCGCCCATCCAAATCTAAGCCCATGTGCATGATAAAGTTTGCTGTCTGGATAATCTAGGAAGTAATTTGATTGGACACAGATTATGTATTTTATTTTTGTGGATGAATTGCTGATCAAAATATAGATTTATGAAGCACATACAAGCAGAAACAACATTAAATTGCAATCACCCAGTTGGCGGTTTCCGTTGCATTTTCCACCACACACAAATGTAACCCTAAGTAGTTCATGCACGTATCAAAGGAGACCAGTCTTCTTTCTTAACATAATCTGCCCAAGTGGTCAATTTGTAACCATGTGGGAGATACTACTCGTGTGTTAGTAAGAGTCTTCTGAGACAAATCATAATCCTTACCTCTTCCGTCTGTACATGTCTCCCACCCGATAACATCGATTCTTCGTACGGTAAGGCCTCAACTAGTTCTGTGCTAGCAACGACAGTATCTGGGGGGAGCCCATAGCTCGATAGTCGCTTTGCATGCTGCTCTGAGGATACTTGCTCGAATCTAGCTTTGAGACCGAGTTCTGTGAACGATATTAGGTACCGGGGATTCGAAGCTTACAAGAAAAACTTACCATCAGCCCATATTTTGAGCCTTTCTTCTTCCGGAATAGGTTCTCCAAAAAGCACAACCTGTCTTCCAAAGAATTTCTTCCCACCTCTCAAGACTTCTCCAATGGCCATTCCTGTGTCCTCAGCATCGGAGCAAGGAACTCTAGTGTAACCTGGATATGGCATTGAGAGCACAAACGACCCATCTGGCGCCTAATCATTTTTCTTGTAAGCCATTCCGTCAATAAAAAGCCCAGAAGAAACAAAAACATACCTTATAAGGACCTAAGACCATTGGATACTTGACCCAATTTTGAAAGTAGAATGCGACAAACACTTCTGTAGTTTTTTTCCACAAACTCGGATAATTCTCAGCCAAATCATGTCGGATCAGTGCTTTAGCGTTATATGGTAAGATGTTCTGAAATCGATGCCCAGCTAATGCTCTTCCATCAGGTAGACTACTCAATATATAATGTTCGAGGTGAGGAAGTTTGGAAGCAATCTGATTGATAGTCTTGGCTTGAGCTACCTCAATATCAAGTGAGTTTTGCTCCCAGAAGTTGGTGATAGCAAAAATGGCATGGGCTCCGGATAGAGCAGCCTTGATGGAGTCAGGAATATCATAATCGGCAGAGATAACTTCGGCACCACATTTGGATAGAGCTTGAGCGGATGGCTTTGTAGGGTCACGGGTTACGGCCCGCACTCGGTAAGTATCAGAAAGATGCTTGAGGATATAACGGGTTGTGGGGCCGCCCTTGAGTCAGGAGTGTTAGTATGCTGCACTGAATTTAAGGGGTATGTAAGAATGAATTTACTTGTGCGCCAGTAGCCCCGAGAACAACTACAAGCTTCTTATCTGTCATTGTGAAGTATATTTGAGAGTTATGAATTGTATCAAACCTTTCGAGCTTTCTTGACATACAGGCAAATGGTGAAACAACTCCCCTCGCTGCCAGACTGTACTTTGTCTAATGTAAAAGAGCACTTACCCATCAACACCTTAGGCACCGTGAGTTGATTACTGATTCAAAATATGCCCGTTCGCGTATGTCATTTCCAGTGGACAAAGAGCAATCCAGTAAATGCGGCAAAACAAAGCATGACTTGCATGTGATCCTAGTCCTAGTGAAGATCACTTTCCGGATGCTACTCCGTAGGTACTCATCCTATTACATAAACTATTTGGACTCAAAGTATTTGTGTGAATGAGTATGCGAGACCAGACATGACTCTTCAGATCATCCTCCGGCGAGGATAAGATTATTCACATGTGCTATAGCAAAAGCGATTATTAGACTCCTGAAGCAGCTAAGTAGGGACTTTTGTGAATAAAAATCAACTCGGGTCCATAGGTCTGGAGGAAATGAAATCAAATTTGGTAGGTTGATAATATCAAATGTGTGTTGTTTTCTTGTTGGACTCCGTGCTTTTCATGAAGCTCCGGCGGCTTGATATGGCAGATGCTAGCGCGTTCGGGTATGCTAGCACTATTATAGCTAGCGTTATATTTTTCGGAGATCTTTCCCCACAAACACCGATCAATTTTCTAACCTTACTCTCACCTCGTTTTCAATATCAGAACAACAAATACTGATTACCCAAGTGGAGATCAAGGGTGTCAAGGGTGTCAAGGGGTTCAAGAGAATACCTCAGAAAAAGTAAGATGCATTCTTCGAATAGAAGGCGTCTTTGACAACTCCGCGGAATATTCAATATTCGACCATTTATCCAATTGAATGCAGCCAAATATCGTCCCTTTTAAATGTTCAGTGTGTGATTAATCTTACAATATCACCTAACCCCGATACTTTGTCAGATTTTAGTCCGACAAACATCTCCGAAACCCCATGAAGTCACATCATCTCCTGCAAATATTGCGCAGAGACGCGCCTAATTATCCAGCCCTTGGGAATCTACCTTGAAAGAGTACTTCCAAGACTTCATCTGACCCTATCAATACCAACAAGAATCGCGAAATTCTTCGGGTTATTGAGCAGTTATGGCCGATCTAATTCATTCATACTCCTTTTGCTTTCAAATCTGGTACGGAATCACACCGTTCGGTACTGTACATTTCAAGCAGGCTGGAAGCACCCTTGCCATGTCACAGTCTACTTATATAGTGGTATAAGTCTTTCGTACTCCCATGTTTCATAATCCTCATCACCCTTGATCTTCTCAAGTTTGTCTACACTTTTCATCTCCATATATCGTGAAAGCTGTGACTTTACAATGTCGTCAACTACAGCGCCAGCAGTCCCCCCCACAATAGCCTCTTCAGCCCCATCCATAGATGACAAGCCCCAAAGACTTGAGCGATCAGAAGATGCCTTTACAACAGATTCAGAGAAAGGCCCAGTAACTACCAGTCCACCACCTGAGCCTGAACAAGTGAGAACAGTTACTGGTTGGAAATGGATCGTCATTTGTGTCGGGTTCTATGTCGCTACTTTCTTATACGGCTTGGATAACACTATCGCTGCTGATATTCAATCTGCTGTTCTTGGAACCTACGGTGATATTTCAAAGCTATCTTGGTTGGGTACTGGTTTCCCGTTGGGTTCCATTGCTACAATTCTTACCATGTTAGTATTCCTTATATGTAACATGGTTATGCAAAAACTAACTTCATTGCTAGTGGTAAAGCATATGGCACTTTCAATGTCAAGTGGACCCATGTCGTTTCAGTCGTTATCTTCATCGTCGGTAGTGCTGTGTGCGGTGCGGCGCCTAATATGAATGCACTCATTGTTGGAAGAGTCATTGCCGGTGTAGGAGGAGCTGGAATGTATCTCGGAACCTTGAACTTGGTCGCCATCAATACTACCATTACAGAACGTCCTCTCTATCTAGGAGGTGTTGGTATCACCTGGGGTCTTGGAACGATTCTTGGTCCTGTCATTGGAGGAGCCTTCGCAGACTCAGGAGCAACCTGGAGATGGGTTAGTACTCTATCTTAACATCAATCTACAGAAACTAACCATTCACTTAGGCCTTCTATATCAACTTAGTCATCTTCGCTATTGCTGTACCGGCTCTTCTTTTGATCCCATCTTTCGACCCACAACCCGACCTAGATGTCCTTCACAAAGTTAGGCACGTTGATTGGATCGGAGCTTTGTTAAATGCCGGTCTCTTTACTTCATTCGTCATCGCTCTTACCTTCGGTGGCGCCAACTGGCCTTGGAATGATGGACGCACCATTGCCACATTCGTCTCCTGTGGTGTTATATTCATCCTTTTCGCAGTACAGCAACAATTCTGCATTTTCACCACACCCGAAGATCGATTGTTCCCAGTACAATTCCTCAAATCACGAACCATGATTCTCCTATTCATCTGTACCGCAGCAGCAGGAACAGCACTCTTCGTCCCAATCTTCTACATTCCTCTCTTCTTCCAATTCTCCAAAGGAGATGATGGTATTCAAGCCGCTGTCAGACTCATGCCATTCATTGTTCTTTACATTGTAGTCGTCATGTCACAAGGAATACTCATGCCAAAGATTGGCTACTACTGGCCCTTCTTCGTCCTTTGGGGTATGTTTGCTCTCGCTGGAGGTGCCGCAATGACTACAGTCACCACCTCTACAAACGCAGGTTCGATCTATGGCTGGAGTATTCTCATCGCCATCGGCTGTGGTATGATCACTCAAGCCTCCTACAGTATCGCTCCAGCTATCCTCGGCCGTGATGGTCGTGGCCAAGAAGTCCCTGCATCTATTGGATATATCAACGTAGCTCAAATCGGCGGTGTAGTCATCGGTCTCGCAGTCTCCGGTACAGTGTTCCAGAGCACAGCATTTAAAAATGTGAACAACGCGTTTGCAGGCAAAGGCTTCTCGGCAGACCAAATCAGAAGCGCAATTGCCGGATCCCAAAGTGCGCTATTCCAAAGCGTGTCACAAGAGCTGAGAGACAAAGCTATTGAGGGAATCGTACAAGCGATTGACAAAACTTACTACTTGGTTGTAGCTGGCGCGGCATTGACCTTACTATTGAGTTTCTTGTTGAAGAGGGAGAAGTTGTTCATGGAGATGGCTGTAGGTGGATAAACGATATGATGTGATATGACGGAACTTAACGAGGTGGCGAATAAGATGTGCGAAGAGGATGGGATATGCGAATGGACATACATTCGAACGGATTACATTGCATTGCTTGTCGGTATGAGGATCAACCTAATACCACAAGCTCCTAGGGCTGGCGTTTTAAAATACATATGGGGAATGGAATTCATGCGTGCATTTTTAAGATAGATTAAGACAAGACATAATTAAGAATTCACAGAAGTCGTTGTCTACATATCTCGCTTTGAATTTGTCTGTGTTGCTCTCTGATCCTGTGTTGTATCTCTGGCTAGGTAGGTAGGTACTTCAGATGCCGTCCAGCAAAGCGTCAATGCATTCTAAAACGCCATGCAAAGAGACGAGAGTAAAACTCAAGTGGACGACTCGCTAAGATCAGCAAGTTCAAAATAGATGCCAGATAGGAAATCCAACCAATTCGTCATTTTACATGAAAGCCCGCTAGATACTTTTGAGGATAGGACTAACCTCTGGTGAGTTGACAACTCGACGTAGAAGCTCTGAATGTATCAAACGACAAGTCTAACAAGTTTATATCATCGTAGTTTGTAAGAAAATCGGCACAACAGTCTGAAAGAGGCAAGGACTCTTGTTGTAGAAAGAGGGAGAGGGAGAAGGAATTCAATTTATTAGCTCACGTTCGAGAATTTTGAGGAATCGAGACGAGAAGAGAAAAGGAGAGGCAGGCTAAAAAGACTTTCTCTTCCTACAGTGATCTCGTTCTCGTAACTCGGATACCCGCCTCACTAATCTGATTGACGAGGGTCTTTGGGTCTTGCAGGTCAGGAAGACGCTCGACCTTCAAGATTGCCTTCTCGCGCGTCTCTTTCGAGATGTCAGACTAGATCATGCTGCTCAATAAGTGAATTCAGACGAGTGGAGAGTTTAAAACCTCGTATTCGTCCAGCCAAGGCATCTAGGTAGATGTAGACTTGCGAGAATTCTGCACGTAGATTCTATCACAAATCAAAATAGTCCTAGTCATACTATGCAACAGCTATACTCAGCTCGAGTATCATGGAGAGCAAAATCTGCAGATATTACAAATATGATACATTTTTAGCTATCATAAATATCATCTCCTCAAAGACTTATACTTATCACTAGCATGACGTGCCTCCCAACCTCTAGCCTTCTGTTTTGGCTTGAGTGCCGGGATTCTCGTTCTCTTAAACTCGATATCCCATCCTTCGATTCCTGCTCTCTGCATAACTCCCTTGGTACCCTCATCCCATTCGCTTCTGAAAAGTCCCAATCCTATGGGTTGTACATCATGTCTGTCTTTGAAACCTCTGAGGTTGAATCGATCACGTTGATATAATCCTTTGAGTGCTGCTACGTCCAGAACATGTCCGGGCTTTTGCTCTAATACGAATATTGAGTATCGGTGATATGGTGATCCCTTTTGCGCAAATGGTGGTAGCCATGGCAAGATCAATTGGCTCTCTGGGTCTGCTCTGGACAGCGGTAACGAATCTTGTACCGGTGAAATTGGAATGTTGGCAGCAAGATAATGGCATCTCGTGTTGAAGTGATCATTCTCTACGTTTGGAACATCTGCATCCACAACCACGACGCTGACGAGTCTCTCCCCTTTGTCGAAAACCTGGACCTTTAATCTAGCTGGGAATTCACTGACTCTAGAGTCCACATAATCGCCCGGTTGAACGTTACGTGCTTGGAACGCGAGACGAACTTCGGCGGTGGGTTCGAAATGAGGAAGAAGATCAGGGACAATCGAAAATTGTTGTAAACGTTGGACAATTATTTTACGTTGATATTCGCGCCACTTTCGATCTGCTAGGTAGCGGTAGATTGGTTTGTTCATATCACCTGAGAATTTTAGTAATGCGACAAGGGAAGATACTCTGCAATTGTCATACCTTCACCATCTTCGAATCGCTTCTTGATCAAAGGATCATTGATATCTGCTTGGATCTTCAAGTACTCCAAATACCTCTTTATACTTTCTATTCTGGTTTGCTTCTGCTTCTCACCTCCACTAACTGATGCATCCTGTGCCTCCAAATTCTTGAGCCGCAATCTCTCCTTCGCGATCATCTCTAACTTTTCCTCTCTATCCGCTTGTAAGATCTTTCGAGCTTCTTGGAAACATTGATATGGTAATTGTTCAAAGGGGATATTGGCGGAAGTCTTCAGCGCTGCACGACGACGTCTTGACCCTATGGGCATAATACCCTGCCTCATCAATTTCCTCTCATTTTCTGGTCTTACAACAGTTGCCGGGTCGAGACCAGAAGGTGCTGCTTCCTGAGCCGCAGCTTCTGCATTGAATGTCGTGGAGCTCGTAAACGTTCGTATTGATCTTGCAGATAGATATAATGACGGAGTATTCTGTAGGCATCGCGCCATGGGCCTTACGGCCTTCTGACAAGGAGGCATGGTGATGTGGTGCTGATATGTGATGTTTCGACAAAATTATCGAACGCCATATCAAATATTGGCGGGACATGCCGAAGAATTGCCGAGGAAATTTAATTTTGGCCTAGCCTCGCCGAGATTCATTGAATTCAACGACGACAGCGACCCTACAGGATTTAAGTCACTCGAATATGGCGACGAAGGGACTCCAGAGCTTTACGAAAAGCTTGAATGCTTTTCGCACATCAATAAATAGTGCCAGAGACCCTCTGACAGTATGTTGTTTGCATTGGACATCGAGAAATAGAGTACTGATTTTATTGTAGCAATGTCTAGCACCACAATTTACGAGGACAATGGCAACAGAGGCGCCATTGCCGTCCGGTATCTCTCAGGAATTTGAGCCTAGCATTCTCACACAAACATCAGATATCATATCTGACCCTTTCAGTAAATATCTTATGCCAAATATCTCGATCTATCTATTAACACCCCGCAGACCCCCCAGTCCTAACCACCATCTACAAATTCCCTACCATGGAACCCGTTCGATTCGAATCCTACCCGAGTAAACACCTCTACCTCCCTCTCCGTCGAGATCTTCTCCACCGCGCTGTAGTATTCGAAGGCGATAACACCCGTCAAGGAACTGCATCCTCTAAAACTCGCTTCGATGTCCATGGCTCTCATCGAAAGATTCGCCCGCAAAAAGGAACTGGTGGTGCTCGTCTTGGTTGGAGACAATCGCCATTGATCGTTGGAGGAGGAAAATCATTCGGTCCTCACCCAAGAGATTTTGGAACAGACTTACCGAGAAAGATGTATGATATTGCGTGGCGGACGGCGCTGAGTTGGAGGTATAGAAAAGGACAATTGATTGTCTGTGAAGATGGAATGGAATTCGAGCACCCAAAGACTAGATATGCGAAGAGAGTTTTCGAACATTTGGGATGGAGCAAGAACAACGGAAGGACGTTGATTGTGACGGGTGGTTTCAGGAAGAACCTGTCCAGCGTTGTAAGCAAAAATGATGCGACGGTGTTGGATGTGAACGAAGTGGATGTTAAGGATTTGTTGGAATTGTCAAGGGTTGTGATAGAGAAGAGCGCATTGGATCAGATGTTGGAAGAGCATCAGAGTGATCTCGTGAAGAAGGTCAGGAGTGCTGCGTGATGAATGAGCTATGATAATATATTTGCTCTTCTCTTGTGTATAGAGTATTGTACAAAAAATGTAACAATTTCTAGATGAAAGCACAGTACTTTGCTCGAAGGTGTATTCATTGCTCAAGGCGCTGATATCTATCTCGCATGCTTTCTAATACAATATAGTACGTTGCACGGGGTATATGAGATTTGCCAATAAGTCAATTTTCCCAGATAACTGAATAAATGTTTAAATTCTGACATGATGTTTGGAGTCGAACCGCTCAAGTGAGCCTTCTTTCGTTCTTCGCCAAATTCAACATGACTTCCAATTCTTTTACCAGTCTTTTTACACCTATCCATCATTCTCTTCGTGCACAGTAGGCTCCTTTTCTCCATAGCTTTGGCGAAGAATCATGCACTTCTCCTCATTCCTTTCTTCCTTATTATTTTGCAAAGCAATTTATCATAACAGACTTCTTTACAATGGCACAAAAAGTATCGAACAAGTCAATAGGCTCTGGTTCTCAACCCTATAAACTCTCATTCAGATGGCCATATAATGGGACACCTGGCTAACTAGAACATCATTCAACACTTGTTAGGGGTCCAACAGGAATAGTGAAACCAGGTTATGAGATTTTGTTTTCTAAAAGCAGGTTTACGAAGCAGCTAATTTGAGTCATCATGAGCCCTAGACAATATCAGGCTGATTGGCACTATGTTGACAAATCAGTTCATAAAATTGACGGTATTAGGTTAGAGGTGACTTCTCAAGTGCTCTACATTTACATGACAAAATGGGATCTGGTGGTCGATTATGCTCATTCGAAGTATGTATTGCATTTATCAGTGCAAATGTAAATGATGATTTCTCTGCTCCTTCATCAAATACACTCAAGCTCAACCAGCAACAGCATCCTTTCATTAGTAGAGAACTCCATTGACTACCTAGGTAATGTTAAAGCAAATTGTCTTTTGAAAAATTCACTACGAACTTTAAATATTAATCATAATCACATCTTTGTGAGTCAATAAAATTAACCACATGCTGAGATAATAAGACAAGTGCCTTTTATCCTAATGATATCATCACAAGACAATAAAAGTGAATGGGGGTAGATGAAGAGATGTGAGTTGATAGGCGAGTCCATTCGTAATGACTATCTTCAGAAGACAAGTGGATACTAGCTATTTTGCATACAATCATCTAAAAACAATCTCTCCGTGGAAGACAAGCTTGATTGAGTTTTGGAGGAAAGTATAAAATACAGTCTGCTTTTTTTATGGAGGCACAGGAAAAGGGGATCCATAATTGAGCAACAAATGATCACAATCAGATCACAAGCACATAACAAGATAGTCTTGGGAAAGAGAGAAGGGGCCAGGAAGATGATGAGGGTGGGAATACAATTCACCAAGCCAGTTTGTAAGGAATATCATGTCTCATTGAATCACGGATTTTGTAAACTGCTGTAGCTGCTACATGACGGAACAAATGATGTCCAAATTAGTGCTTTGGGTATACAATGCTTTCATGAAACTAAGAAGGTCAGTCAAACATAGCAAACACAATAGTGCTTGTTCTTATTCAGACCCCAACAAATGGTACATTTCATCTGCTAGTATATAGACCAACAATGAGACCTAGGCTCTACTAACTGCGTTTCAAATTGCCAACTCTCTAAATATACTATCTACATAGATAATACTGATACAATAGAAACGTTTCTAAAGATCACAAACACAAATGTGCATGTTTTATCCTTCTCATCTAGGAAACCAAATCAACTTGCTATCCCAACAAAGAAGAGGCAACTTTGTTGAAGCCACTCAAATAGACACCTGCATTGCCTCAATTCACTGCTATCTTCCTTGACTTTGTTTTATCCTACCTCCCTGTGTCACTGTCTATACCTATATATATGAACCTCATCAATACTTTCCCTTGAGATATGATATGCTAGAGGACATCAACATCTGAAAGGATGCAGGCGTGGATCATGATTAAGGGTGAACTCCATGTCCAAGTAAGTTCGGGAATCAAAAATCGCTTAATGTCGGATAGCAGTCTAGATCTTTGGAGGGCTTGTGGAGAATAATGTGTAAGAACCTGACTGGTGATTCTTCCCTGCCATTATTCACTGATACAATGCAGCACTATTCACAATCTATGGCTTAGCCACAACTAAGAGGCCGCTGTAGTAAACAAGCGTTGTTCCCGCTCGGACCATTTTCTAGTGATGTCAATATTTGTCTTCTAAAGTTACCTACTTAAGCATCGAGATGCAACTCGACTAGAACCTAAATACTTAAACACTACAACTTCAGAGAAAGATCTTTGTCTATCAAACTCCAGAGTTAAACTTCTTTATCAGATTTAATTACAAGTCTTCTTCAATAGAGAGATAACTTTTCCACCAAAAAATCTTTGTTTACCAGAAATTACCCATCAAAATTTACGGCAATACAATGTCAATCCTCTCTAGCAACGCGGTACCTAGAGAAAATGGTGTTATTTACCATAGTATGAGTCTCTTCTTCAACAAGACTCATTCAAAGTCAAGATATAGACCACTACCGCAAAAGGGAGGACTCCAATTCATGGAGTTTCCTCCCGAAATCCGAAGGATGATTTGGGAATTGACGATTGAACAACGACTAGGTACGCACTTACTCATCTTTACTTTAGTCATTGAACTATTTCTTTGGCCCAACTTTTCTCTAGACCCTTCGAATAGAACTTTTCCATGCTCCAATTTCTGGTGGCAAGCGAAAGTGGCGATTCGGTCAACTGGCTGTTACTGTACCGGCTTGCTAACTCATTTTATCATAGTCGAGGTCCGATTCGAAAATTATGAGTTGTACGCCAATAAAACCACCCATGACTTTGTTGCAGACGTTCCGATAGCTCTACACATTTGCCGAGAGTCAAGAAACTTCGCAATGGGGCATTATGAGCTCGCGTTCGATCATGATGGAGCTATTACCCCTGCCTACTTCAATTTAAAACTAGACATCCTCTACCCTCGTGCTAGCTGTAGCGAAGAGCAGCTCCGTTTTTTGGCCAATAACATGGACAGAAGAGACTGCGAGAGAGTTACTTATCTTGCAATGTATAATGAGCACCTTGAACGAACTCGGTCATTGAGCACCTGGAGGGCCTTGCCTCTTCGTTTTCCCAATCTTGATACATTCATGGTTTTGTTCAAGAGCTTTGTCGACCCCAAGACGGTTGATGAGAAGACCCTGCCTCCTTGCAAGAACAGTAAAGTCTGGGAGTCTCTTTTTGGTCGAGAGGCGGACACTGCTACCGGCCTTAGAAATCCAGCCCGGGTACAAATCGACAGGAATGTCTTCAAGGAAAGAATAAGAGCATATCTACAGCCTCCTGTCCATTGGTGCCAGAGGGATAAAAAGCAAAAGGGTCATTCGCGTCGGACACATTTCCTTTGTGGGAGGATTATGCGGAAAGATCCAATGCACTCCCAAGGTTGGGCCATGGAGAAAGCCCATTGCTACAGCCAAAAATTACACAAAGCTGCAAGAGGCAGTCGATGGGTTTGGCAGGTTCCGGAACTAGCAGTTTTGGGATTTTGCGAGCATGGACTGGAGTTTGAGGAAGCGCCTGGACTTGCATACAAGGGCAAGTTCTTTCGTCACTTTGACGACCAAAGAGAGACGATCAAAAAGCTTTACAAACCAGGAACTGTGACTGGAAACGTGAAGAGCCAGAAAGATGCGGAGGAAAACGCGATAATAGAAGCGAGAAGGAAGGAAGAAATAGCCCAATCTAAAGCTCGAGAGGGTCTGGGAATCCCCCTATCATTCTATGAAAGGGCTCCTCGTTTCGGTGGATAAGATCTACGCTAAACGCAATCCCAGCCATAAGAATGTCAATCTATAACGACACTAGAGACCCTCAGATAACATACAAGAGGGTTTGAAGGCCAGGGAAGATACTCGAAATTAAGATTGGAACGAGACGCCGAAAAGGAAGCGAAAAGGTGCGACTAGCGTTAGTGTCAACATAATAGGACAGGCACTAACTGTGTACCATAGAGAGAAAGATATTTGCGAGTAGCGAGGAGAGAAACCTGTGGGTTCTCATACTCTGCTTGTTGTTTGAAATTCAATAGTCTGATAACATGCAGATAATGGTCTTTAATTGATTCCTTGCAAACTATCCTTTGAAGTGCCCTGATTTGAACTATGCGCTGCCAGCGATATGAATGACTCTTCTATTCCATAACCTAACTCAACGCTACCATCCAATAGCGTTATGAATACCTTCTGAATGCTCGAATGACTGCTAATAAATCTGTAACTTGACTCAGCGTGCAATATTCCATACATGAGTTTCATTATGCACTTCCAGAATTTAAATGTAAGACCTTCATTTGAAATATCGTTGAAGCATAAAGCACAAGGTGAAGATTTCTGGAGACGCTTTCTCAGCACTTCACTGTCATTCATATCATGATATTTTGCTCAAATTGAAAGATACCATCCAACAACCATCTTCACGGATCCTTTTATTGCCGATTCTAACTCGAATAGACGGAAAACATATCAATCGCATCTATGCCCAATTGTTCCCACACTTCCTGCCATAATTCGAAGTCCAAGCGAGTTACCGAGCTTCTAGCTCCAAGTAGTCTGTCCATAACATCAGAAGTTAGTTCCCATTAAATTTGCGTTAGCAATCCATTATCCTGATTTCAGGGCACTCATCCGGAACCTTTCCCGGCTGTGTTGCTACACTGAATATTCATCCGAAAGTCAAAAGCTTGATGAGGAGCAATTGTCTCAAATCTACTTTGACTCTCTCCTTTTAGTCACAGACTAAATAGAAAACCCCATCCTCGTTTGTAAATTGGCATTCGACGGCATCGTCATCGTAAACTTTAAAATCGGTAGACTAATATAAATCATTCACCAAGCTTATCTAGTAACCTGGAATGCCTCGAAACACATAGCTTTCCATAGAATCTCAAAACTCCCTACAACACTTTTTTGCTATAATTTTCGTTTACTTTCATTTGCTGATGGAGGGGCATCAACGTATTTATATCCAAAACGCCACCCCCTCGTCAAACAAATCCCACCCCACATTCAGCTCCAGCCACCGCTAATCAACCTGGCACATCACATGCTCACGTTCCCTTCACGCGTTTTAGTGGATTTGTTTTTCAGCCCACTCAGCCTCGTCTCGTAAACATTATCGAATCCAATATCACATCAAACCTCACCTCCCATACAAATCAATCAATTCAAATCGACAAACTAAATCATCACGAATTGATCCGAATCAAAGATCTCACCATCTCACCATCATCCCAACTTCACAATCTCATCATGGCCGAAACACCCACCACCCCCCGCATTACCTCTCCTTACCTAAATTCCTTCACTTCGCGCACCGTACGTATGGTGGGAAAAGTGACGCAGTTACGAGGTGATGAGGCAACTATCGAGAGTGATGGGGCTGTGACTGTGATTCTTAATCGGGTAAGTTCTATAATAATTCTTGTCTTTCCCACCTTTTGGATCTCTATCTCTATATCTTCCATCTCCAAATTGACTCTCTATTTACGATTTTTCCATCCACACTTACCCACTATCTTCTCATCCTACAAAAGACCTCCAACCTCCCACTTCCCACTGAAAATCCCAAACTAAACAACCCTAGGACTCTCATCTCCAAGTCGGAAACGCCGTCGAGATCGTCGGGAAAGTGAACCAAGACCTAAGCGTCAAAGTACTAAAAGCCACTGATTTCGGCACGAATTTCGGTATGGAATTTTTCCTTCTTCCCTCACTACTCTCTCTCTCTCTCTCTATCCTTCCGGAAGTACATAATATGCAAAGAAAGCTAACACCATACCCCTCAGATTTCGCAGCAATGAACGCCCTTGTCGACGCAAATCATCGATACAAGGAAATCTGGTACACCGAGGGATAAGAAATTGTCAACTGTTACCTGTATTCAAGGACGTTGAGGGCAAGACACGAAATGACAATGCCCTCGTTACAGATGAATGAGGCAGATATACAATTACCACGAGAAAATATGAAACGATATGAAGTTTGGTAGGGTAAAGGGAATAGAAGAGAATGAGAAGTGATGCTACTTGTTAGAAAGAATGGAAGGAATCAAGGACGAGCAATAAATGATTAGAGGCAGCTGTGATCTCTAATCCTGCTTACATCACATCTCTCTATTCAATGGAATACCTTGATGGCGAGCTTACCCAGAAAATACACACAGAAACAACACAACACAACACATAAAGTTTACTCAACAAGTTTCAGAAAATCATGCATAGCTCACTCATACCACAAACCTCCATTCACACAATCTTCACAAGCACAAGGGGAAAGTGAGCCAGGCATATAATCATAAACTCTTCATCATTCTTGTGTTCGCTAAACGTAGTACTAGATCATCTTGAGAGAACTCATAAAACCTCGCTGAGATCAAAAACAAAAGCTAAACTATACAGTCATGGAGTAATCCAACCAATGCTTATTCCAAAATTCCCAGATTTTATCGTATGCATTTAGCATACAAGATATGGCAAACAACGCCATGCTGTTGTAAAATGCATTTCCATCATATGTGTTCCCATCCCTAATAATTCAAACACCCACTAATGCAATCCATCAATCATGAAAAAATACAAATACGCGCTCTTATTCCTGTTCGTAAGTGAAGGAGATCGACTAAGTCGTCTCATTCGTCATTGTTTCCTCCACTGGTTCCTGTTTGATTTCCGCATCTCCTGCCTTTCCCTTTCCCTTTTCCGTCGCCTTTTCATTTTCTGTTGGAGCAGTATCGAAATTAAAATTACCCCAATCAAGAGGTCCTCCAGCCGAAGTATTATTAAATTCAGTGAACATCCTTGGCGGTGAGGATGGCATTGGAACATCTGTCGAGAAGAAGTCTTCATCATATTGTTGAAGATTGTAAGATCCATGGTCGAAATTAGGAAGATCAGGCAAATTATTAAAATCGAGGTGTTGAGAGGGAGAGTTGATAGGGTTATCAGACATTAGCTGGTTCAACTGGGCGGTAAATGGTGACTCGAAAATGCCGTTGCCACGAGGAGTTCGACGACTTGATCCAGGAGTCTTACTTGGGGTTTTGGGAGGTGGTAAAAGATGACTTGGAGATTTTCCCGAGCGACCAGACCTGGTTACACTCCTGGTAATGGGCCTGTGATTTGGGGTTGGTCTAGTGGGTGTTTTGAATGGATTTGGGCCAGGTGTTTTTTGGTCTGGTGTGGTCGGTCGTGCAAATTGCTCTTCAATCAATCTCATAAGTTCAGCGTCCTCTTCTAGATCGAATGGAACCGAACAGTTCTCCTTATCCATGGTTCCAAGGATTGAATCTTTAGCGCCCTGAATATCAACAACAACCTGAACGACATTTGTTGTAACTTCGCCTAGGACTTTAGGTGATGAATCTTTGCGTGGAGAAGGAAACAAGAGCCTTCGGGTTGTGTCTGTTTCTGTCTCTTCTCCTATTTCGATTTGATTATTTTGAGTCCACCTAGCTGGACTGGATTGTAAAGCTCTTCTCAATGCTGCCGAAGCGGAATCTGAAGTCATGGCGTTCAGCTTCTTAGAAGGACGAAGACTGTTTGCACGGCGCGGTCCATTTGGACGGTCGTGGTCAGTAAGTGTTTGATTAGTAGAATCTAATCCGTCAAGGTCAATCGGAGACAGGCGGTCGGTACCAAGAGGAGCCACGGGATGTTGATGCAAAACCTCAGACGGGGGGAAATTTGTCTCTGATTGTGGGAAGTTTGCCTCTGATGTGGGCATCATTGCCGCTGCCTTAGCTTTAGAAGGTCGCTTTTTCTTTGCATCCGGATCTTTACCCCATTTGGTTTCTGGACGTTGAGACTTATATTTTGACATCCATATACCACAAGCTATGAGAATTAGCGACACAATCTGTTAAAGGCTATGCATAACTCACGATTGCAAAGACTGAATGCCTTGAACTGTTTTTGATCTTCACCAGCAGCAAGGGCCTTTTTGATAAGGAGATATGAAGTGGGGAGACCCGCATCATCTCTTGTAAGAATGTTGATGGCTGTAACTCTCCCAGGCTCTTCGGAGTACTCATGATAGCCTGGAGCACCTTGACATTCTTGTGACCATGCCCTACGCCAAGTCGGAGTCTCTATAGCGCCACAGTTTTCACAATACTGAGGCATCTGTCCATTTCTCAAGGCGTTCTCCAGTTTCTGTCTAATAGAAGCTTTCTTGGCTTCTGTCTGGGTAGGTGCACTCGGAGCTTCGGTCATATAATGTGGATTCTCGGACCAAGTCTGAGATCGCTGGAAAGTCGGCGGAGGGATAGGGTCGCTTGCAGGAACAGTCTGGGGGGCGATCGATCCCGTAGAAGCTGTCCGAGAAAAGTTTCCAGATGCCGGACGAGGTTGTGGTGGTGGTGGTGGCGGTGCTGCAGGGGCATGCATTTGTGGGATTGGTAGTTGCGTGAATTCACTGGTTGGCGGAGTTGGTAGATGTAAGGTCGGTGGTTGTGGGTTCGCGCTGGGAGCAGTTTGAGACTGGGAAGGTGGTCTAGAATTGGGACGAGTATTCGTTTGTAAGGGGGGTAGTGATTGCCCATCCTCGGACATGATACTGTTTCGTCTAGATTTTGCTTGTGTTACTGTTGCCTTAGGCTTCGGCTTGGCCTGTTCACTGAGAAGCATTCTTTTTGGAAGTAGTTCCATAGGACCTGGAGTTTCTTCTTGGATGTGAAATCCACCGTCAGTATTTGAATGTCCTGGCTGTGTTTTGCGAGGCCCTCGTCGCTTGGTGCTCTTCTTTACAACAACAACATCCTCTTCATCGATGGGGCGTGGTACTTCGTCATCTTCTCCGAAAAGGTCATCGAGATCGTCCAAATTACCGCTCATGAAGCCGGAATCTAACCTAGGCATAGGTGGTAGCGAGGGGCTCGAAAGACAAGGCGGGCTAGATCGTATTGACGGCGTTGCATTTCGAAGGACTGGTGGTGAGGATGCGATGTCTTGAGGCGTTATTCCTGGGCTGGCAATGTTGTCCGGGGAGGGATGGGCTGATTCAATGGAGAGTCTCAGACGATCTTCTGGAGGGAGTGAAGGTTCTAATTGTGAATAGGCTGGAGAGTGTGCTTGAGGCATCTCCAATTGAGGAATTGACCCCTGTCTGAGCCCACTTTGTGACTGTGGCCTGTGCTGATTAACTTGCTGATTGACCGGTGGATGTGGTAATATTGGAACTGGTGTAGGTGCTCTAGGAATTTCCTGTAGATGGTTGCCTACGGCTATGCCACCAGATGGCGCTAGCGGTCTGAAAGCACGTATAGAGCCTGCAGTGCTTGCTGTAACTCGAAGAGAGTCAGATCCTGAACCAAATGCTGATTTGTTACTCCAGTCTGCTTGAGTGATCTTTGCCCTTTTCTTCGGAGCCGGCCCATCTTCTCCCTCTGTACCTTCTTCGTACCCAGAAGTGTTGCCTCCTACCTCAGGACGGGAATTCTTTGGAGGGCGGCCACGTCTTGCCCTCTTGACAGTTGTCCTAGATGCGGGCCTAGCTATCTTTTGTTCTCTGGGAGCGATCGTTACTGGTTCCTCGCGCACGGGTGCAGGCGCCGGGGGTAAAGCTTGATTGTAAGGACTTCTCGGTGGAAGACTCGGACTGAGAAGCTGATTAACCGCTTCCATGGTGGTACCTTTATTGTTCGGCATGGTGACCGGGGTTGACGTTCTGTTCGACATTTGAGGAGGTGGGTTTTGCTGCGGCTGATGTATTAAAGAGTTCCATTCATTCTGATCGTACATCGGTGTTGACATATGTTGACTAGAGTTTCCCATGGTGTTCGTATATTCCATTGGAGACACCATTTGAGGGACCAAACGAAGTTTGACTTCCAAAGTTTCCTTCACTCCATTTGCAAATAAGCCCATAATATTTTTGCATACTCGTCCAGTAACAAGTTTTTGTGCTTGGTGTTGATTGTTTGGTATAGGAGGCGATTGTAAAGCTCTAGAAAGCATTCCTTGCCCTACCAAAGGACTATCGTCTTCAGAATAATCGTAGGCATAAACTGTGAAATCTCGTCCTGGTCGGGGTAGCAGTTCCGGGCTGCATTCAATAATTGCTTGCAAACATGTATAAAGCTCGATTACTCCGATTGAATTCGTTTCGTCCATGGCAATAGATTGAATTTGAAGTACCTGGGGCCATCGTGCCAAGCAATTGGTTTTGCATCCATCATCGAAAGTATAGAGCACCTTGACTATTAAATACCCTACTGTAAGCATTGTGATCAGATTGAAGCTCTATAGCAATGTACCTACGTCTCATGGGTCTAACCATCACTCCATTTTCACTGTGGTCATTGTTATTTGTTGGCGGCGGGGGAGCTTGAAGTGGTTGATTTTGTAATTGAGGATTTCCCATTGGTACCCCTGCCGGAGACGACATTGTGAGCTTTCCTCTGCTTCAATACCAAGGCTCCTGAGGTATTAAATCGTGGTGAAAGTTGATCAAGACTGTTGAAAAGAATATAAAGTCATCCATTAAAGGTCGTGATGAAACGTGAGGGGGTTTTGGTGGCTAGGTAGATTTCGCGTCCAAACGTGTGTACCGCTACCGCTATTTACGCGTTGAGAACTTTATGAAGTTGGCGCTAAGAAAACCGGTAACTTGTAGATTGATCTTCGTTGTATGTAAAACAAAGAGATTTTCAATAAAGTCGGTATTTGTTGTCGATGTCTCAAAATAGTGCAGTCTGCTTAAGGAGCGACGAAGTAACTAGGTAGGTAATTGTGAATATTATATATGGGTATCTTGAATGTATGTTCAATTGTATCGAGTACAAATTCAGTCTAGATGTCGCGAATAATTGAAGGACGAGTCAAGCAGGGATACCCTAGCTATAATGTTGCTTGTTAGTGCGAGGCTATTGGCCAATGATTTCCAAGCGAGCCAGGTCAGCAGCAAGGCTACAAAATATGAAAATTAGAATTGCGTCAGTGGAACACTCGGCTCGCTCTGATGATGCAGCGAAAAAGATGATTGAAAGGCAGCACACACATCAGCCAGAATAGAACACAAGTTATTCGAGTCTGAATTTCATTCTTCAAATCAGTGGGGGATTTCCGCATCTTTATATACTTTCGGCTATGGAGGAGTCTTTTGATCTCCCGTCTAATCGAGAAATCAATGACTCAGCCCTACTTGACTACCATCACATGATGATATTCATCTAATATGATTTCGACATCTTGTTCGCATTTCTCTTTTTTTATGCGACCGCTAAAAAATCTATCGACATCATAAAATAATCTTGGGTTCGGCAATGCCTTGTATCCTTCCCACCAATTCACAAATACCCTTATCATACATTAAAAACATGTACATGGCTTAATAAAAGCTCTCATTCTGACGACTTAGGACTTGAGATTTGATCTTGTTCCCATTCAAGAAATCCTTGCCCACTCTTCGTTGTTTTTCTTTCGATGATTTCCGTCACCACTTCCTTCACACCCTGTTTTCCTTCTGTTGCTTGAAGGAAGTGATTGACGACTTGGAAGGCCGACTTTCCGCCTTGTCTCACAACCTTCTCAACTTCACTTTCTCTTGGAACACCAAATTGGAATGGATACTCATAATAATCCCGATCGCTCAGTAGTTTTATCCTTTTTGATCCTTCAACTTTAAAGAATGGGTTCGCAATTTTGTCCTCTGGGCTGATATCTTCCAGAGTTTTGGGTTTCCATTGAGGATTCTTATCTTTGCGAATAAGTAATGAATGTATGCCTTCCGTGAAATCCTGATGACGCATAAATTTAGCGGCAATTTGGTATTCTCGTTGGAACGTCTCGGTGATTGACCAATCCTTGCCAATGCGCATTTGACGTAGTGCTACATGAACGCTCGTAGGTGATCTCTGGTGCAAGGTAGCGAGAGTCTTTTCAAGCCATGCTTGGAGTGGGTTTTCCAACCCAGTTTCCTCCGCTTCGGCCTTTAAAACGTCAATCTCGGCCTTAATACCGGCAATGATTTCAGGGACACTTGATTTACTGAAGTGGCGATCGATAGCCTTTCGCAATTCGCCACTGATGAGCATTGGTTCGTCATGAGGCAGTCCAGTACAGTATTCCTCAATAGTGCTATTGATCAACTGTGCTCGCTGCGCCAAAGTTTCGAAATCCTTAAATCGTAATTCCGCCAAACGTTTCTCTAAAGCCGGTAAAGAAGTCGAATGAATGTAGTGTGTTGCGATTCCAGAATAAAATGCGTTAACGCCCTTCAATCGGTCACTAGTCAAGGCAAGGTATGTTCCAACAGACCCCGCCATCCTAGGTAGAAAGAACGAAGCTCCAACATCGGGGAAGAATCCAATTGTAGTTTCGGGCATAGCAAACAGCGTCCTTTCAGTGGCTATTCTGAATGGTGCGTGTATACTCAATCCAACTCCACCACCCATTGTAATACCGTCCATAAAAGCAACATAGGGTTTCTGGTAAGTTGCAATAAGGTGATCGAGTTTATATTCGAGAGCAAAGTAATCTGTTGATCGAGCTTGTCCTTCTTCGCCTTTTGTGTTATCCTCAGCGAGCGCTGCCACATCTCCACCAGCGCAGAAGGCCTTGGGTCCAGATCCTTTAATGATGATCACATTCGCCATGTCTGATTTTGACCACTCTTGTAATCTCGGCACGATTTTTCGAATCATCGATCCATTGAGGGAGTGTAACTTTTGGGGTCTGTTGAGCTCGATCGTCCTCACACCATATAAAGAATTGAACAGAACATCTTCCTTTTCATCACTTTCCAGCTCCTTGATGACTTCTGCCTGGGCGTATGAAGGGGCATCCGAGGCTGTCGCCATCTATATCGAACGTTAGCATTCACTTATAAACAATCAAAAAATTCCCCAAACCTGTGCTCTCCCCGCGAATGCAGGATTGATAACCTTAGCTCTCAAAGGCATAATTGGAAACCTCGAGCCACAAGAGCGAACTGCCGCTCCAGCTCTACCGCCCAAATATGTTCCGAACATCAAGAAAGAAGGGATACACTGGACTTTAAAGGATTGCGGAGAAAGATAAAGTTCTCAGAACCTCGGAAGTAAAGTCTCATCGGTTATTTTTGTCCCCGCGCAAAATCCAGCCGGGCAGATTTAAGGTTGTGCGCTAAGCTATTCTTGGAGCTCGCGACCGTGATGGGAATTTTTGGTGCCTGGAAACTTTGACGACGTAGATAATTGATTGAGTTGTTGGTTAATTAATCTACCACATTAACATTTCAATCATGGCAGATGCAGCAAAGATACAGTAGGGATCCCATCCGTCTCGAAATTGTGTCTTGCAAATACTAATTGCTTTTACAGAGAACTTCTCGCCAAGCCTCGCAATGAGCTCACGTATGTCTAGCACCTCCCTCCTAATCATCCCCCAACTTATCATTCTAACCTTCATCAGCGAGTTCGAGGTTGCGCAAATCGAAGAGCATGAATTCACATCCGGGCCCCTCTCTCTTCTTCAAGCTGCTGTCCGTTCGCATGGACAGGTATTGATTTCCTGCCGTAACAACCGAAAATTACTTGCGCGCGTTAAGGCTTTCGATCGTCATTGCAATATGGTGTTGGAGAACGTTAAGGAGATGTGGACTGAGACTCCACGATTGAGCGGTGGTGGAAAGGGAAGGCCAGTAAACAAGGATAGATTCATCAGTAAGATGTGAGTATTGCACACTTTTGTCACTTTGACCTCAGGCGGACGGTGAGATCAGGATCAGACGGGGCAACACAAAAGAGAGCCATGAAAAACTCTACATATCAGGCAATGGACAGCATTGGGAGGATTTTGCTAACATATATCGATTTTCCAGGTTCTTGAGAGGAGATTCCGTCATTTTAGTCCTACTAAGCTGAACGGTCGACATTCGCAACTTACGATATATGGATGGATAGAAGAGGGGATCAGCTAAGGATCGATATCTGAATATTAGCAACACCGGACAGGATCTGTGGAGGAACAAATGTAATAGCATAGGGCGTTGTCAATATTAACGCATACTAAATCAGCTTATAGCTATGAATTCACAGGACGCATGAGAAAGTTCATGCCAAATAGGGAACCAAATTTTATGGAGAATAGGAATTTTAGTCGAGAAAGAAACTCTCTTTAAATTCAGATGGGCTATATTGCTGGTGACTTGATTTTGTGATGAGAATATCACGAGTCAGTTTTTTTAAAGGTTAGTCTACTTGATTCTCTATTTTACTTGCTTTCCTATCTCAGCATTGTGATGAACAAATCACAGCTTTTTAACCCTTAACGGTATTTACATACCTTGAAGACCAAAAAACAACAACTCTAATTTTTTCCTGAATGCTTTGAAACCTTACTACCCGTTACAAAACCACATAGCGCCTGAATCAAACTGACATTTTCAATACCTACAGACTACTCTCGAGATTGTAAGCTCCATGATACATGTTCATTAACCGCAACATCACTAGCAAAGCAGAAATCTCTCCTTTGGAATTCTAAACAGACAGATCCTGAAGTTCGAGCTTTATCATCCACATTCATTAAGCGCTACGTTACTAATAAACAGTAAAGTTCTCATTATTCAAACCAATTCATAATCCGAATCTCCAAGCCCAGCGAGTCCCAAGAAGAACTCACTCAAACCCCATGCACCTGGATCCGGAACCTGTTCGAAACCAGTACCTCCGATATACACAGTTCTTCCTAAACTAGCTTTCATTCCCTTTGTGCCCTCGGCGCCTTTCCTGGATGCTTCAGCTGCTTTCTTTATATCTCCCGTTTTATTTAATGTCTCAACAAATGGATGTAATGCATCTACCAAAGTGCGATCTCCAGGTTTCGCTGGTGTATATCTTGAAAGAGCTTCAGACGCGGAATGTAATGCCTTTGCCCAGACTTCTGGAGTTGCTTGTCCAGTAGAAGCATTTTCGCGGAGAGCAGCCAAAAGAGAATTTAAGAAGATGGCATATAGGGCTCCAGAAGTGCCATCCATGGTATTTTCAACCACTTGAACAATTCTTGCAAGATCGACAACAGCATCACCGGATAGCTTCTCCTTCGAGATTGTCGATAACACAGCTGGATATTTTGTTAGCTTGTAATAGATTCGCGAAATTGGCACACTTACATTCAGCTCCCCTCTTTAGACCAATACCACAATCTCCATCCCCAACTACTGTGTCAAATCGAGTAACATCAGGTTCTGCTGCAATGATTCTCTCGAGTCCAGCGGTCAAAGCTGTCTTCGTTGCTTCTGGGTCTAATTTCAATCCACTGGGTTTAACCTCCTTTTCAGCACCAGCAGAGCCAGTTCTAGTTTCTGTAGATTTAGCCTCCCATGTTTCTTTTCTGATAGGAGCTGCCCATCCAGTCGCCTCAGTCGATGCATCCAATAATTGTAACATACTGGGTCCACCGATGTTTGTGTTGACAACATTAAGTAGCGATATACTAAACCCAAGACCGTTCAAACTTGTCATATAAGTTCCGGCAAGGATTCGGACTGGCTTGATATTGTAGGACTTTTCGAGCTGACCTACAACTTCTGCCGTAATACCTCCCAGCTCTAATACGCTAACACCACCAAGATTATTGACTAGAAGAACGACTTCATTCGAGTTCACGTTCAAGAATGCTCGATCCTTGTCCTTCGAATCCAACAATTGCGTAAGCATTCTTTTGACAAGTTCGGGCAGATCAACCTTAGCCCTGCCGCTACCGGGCTCATTGTGAATTCCCATTCCAATCTCGAGTTCCTCGTAAGCCAGGCTCTCCTCGGAATTTGGATTGGGGGGTGCTCGACCGGGAACATGAACATGGTCTAGGGAAGCTCCCACACTGACGATATTGTCTGCTGTTAATTTCCCAACCTTATAAACGTTCTCCAAACTAGCACCCGTTGCTGCTAAGGCTCCTGTGATTTTATGTACTAGTACTGTGCCTGCAATACCTCTTCTGCCAACCTTTCCAGCCTTCTCACGGCCAACTCCCACATCATCTCCAACTACCAGCATCTCGACTTTCAACCCCGCAGCCTTCGCTTTCTCAACCGCCATACCGAAATTCAGCACATCTCCTGTATAATTCATGACCGTAACCAAGATTCCTTTCTCAGTATCAACTCTTGACATTACACATCTGCGAATTTGCTCGGCGCTCGGTGAGGCAAATATAGTACCTGCAACAGATGCTGCGAGCAATCCTTCACCCACAAAAGCTCCGAAACTGGGCTCATGTCCACTACCTCCACCAGATATTATAGACACCTGAGATTCGTGGCCTGGTCGTCTGTAGATGATTTTGTTTTCTTCGTCGAGAGCGACGGAGGGGTTGGTGAGGGTGAGAGCATGGAGAGCGGAGTTCACTAGGAGAGTGGGATCATGGATGAAATGTTTTGCTGCCATGGTTTGTATTGCGATTGAGATTGTTTTGATTAGAGAGGGACAGAAGAGGGGGTGAAGAAAAGCTATGTATTATAATGGGAAAGCTGTAGAGTAGGTAGATATAGAAAAGCTATCGAGTGAATACTAGGTATATACAGCAGGAAACGGGAAGTAGAAATATGAGAAATGTGAAGAAAAGCAAAGAATAGGAGGGGCGAATGAAGCTAGCCAAGACGGATTAAATATGCATATCTTTCATCACACCACTGCAATGTTTACACAAGTTGGCTCGTTGGTCCAGAAGATCAACAATTGGAAGCGGGGCATTCAAGGAAATGCGGGGTGGAAAGCAAGGATCAGCGACAGGAACGTCTCTTCTCGTGGGGGCCCGATCCGGCAAAACCGTGGGGGTACCAAAATCTTTTTCCGAACCACTGAAGATCCTCAATTTCACAAGCTCAATTCAAGCTTCATCCACTGCTGCGATTTCTTGTGAGCTTATCGTTCCCGTTCACTCCGAGACAACAAGCATACCGCAATGTCACAAATCTCACTCGTAGCCGTGCCAGGCCAACTTCTCGGCTCTAGCAGCGAATATCTGCCAGGTCCAGGTACACATATCCATTCCTCGAATCTCTACGCCTCGATCCTTGGACCCATCAAAACAGTAGCACCGCCCAAACCTAGCTATCCCCAAAAGCGAGCCACGAAGATCACACCTGCGGCACCCGCACCTCTCTCTACTATCTCTATTGAAAGAGCTACACTCACTGGAGACAAGGCGGAGATTTTACCTGAAGTAAATAGTACAGTTTTATGTCGCGTTACAAGAATTACTCCACGACAGGCAACAGTTGCGATACTGGTTGTAGGCGAAACGGTTCTGGAGGGCGAATGGCAGGGCTTGATTAGAGTGCAGGACGTGAGGGCTACGGAGAAGGATAAGGTCAAGATTTTTGAGAGTTTTAGACCAGGGGATATTGTGAGGGCTGTGGTGGTGAGTTTTCTTCTTGAGGTTTAGATGTCATTTAGGAGAACTATGTACTAATGGTTTAACGATGGCAGATTTCACTAGGTGATCAATCGAACTATTACCTCAGTACGGCGAAAAATGAGTTGGGAGTTATTATGGCGACGAGTGAGGCTGGCAATGCAATGTATCCGGTCAGTTGGAAAGAATACAAAGATCCGGAAACGGGAGCCAGTGAGAGTAGAAAAGTTGCGAAACCATTCTAGATTGTGGGAGGGGAGCAACAGGTCTTTTGAAACCTGTTGTATGTATAAGCATAGCGTATGGCGTCGAGGCGTTCATGGACATAAGGATATAAGGATATACCAATTCACACAAAGTTTATGATCTGGTATTTTCTATTTTCTGTCTAGTGCTCACATTTTATCAGGTCAAGAGAATGGCACAGATGAATTTGCTAGGTAGTAAATAGGTGGGCCGAAAGAAGATATATTAGTAGCTGAATTTACTTCCCAAATTTTGGTGGATTTTATTCTTCATGTATATCCTCAAGTGAGATCAACATGAACGTTTCTATCATTATTTCTTGTGTGGTCCCTTGTACCCAACACCCAAAAATATTCATTGGACAGCCATACAAAATTATGTGCACATTGATTCCAAGAGGAAGTCTAGACCACAGGTTATTTCTGGAAATCCATGTTAAATGCATTATCCGGATATCCCATAGCGAAAATCTATATTCCGCGAACGACTTTATATTTCTTTCCTTTGAGGTGTTGAGTTTTGTGCATATCCGACAACCGGAAAACTTACTTGGCTATATCCGGATGGAGAGGCGCGGCATGATGCACTGTCGTATTTCAAGTCGTATTCATGTTCACATATCCGTGTTTTCATCTTCGTCCCTAAGTCTTGGGTCTTGCTTATTGCGATCTCATCCTTAGCTTAGAACCTACTCATACTATTTGGTCGAACCCCCTTCCATTATCCTATGTACACAACCGATATCCGAGGTGACAGAGTAGTATTCATCCACCGTCCCTTACCATATTTAACGAGAATCTTGAACGGTGATAGCGTATATTGTTTCTGAAATTTATGAGGTATCATGGGTTTTTGTATTGAAAAGCTCTATGAACGCAATTGTATTGTCACGGTTGTAAATCCTCTGGTTTGGCAATATATCCTAAGTTTCCAAATGTGACATTGGCTGTCGAGTTAGATATTCATGGGTATACATCCGAAGATAATGCGATATATGACACGCCGATTATATCAACAATAAAAGTAGGTACCTAAGATACAAAAGAATCATTACGTTGAAATGAGCCTCTGTTATAGACATATTGTTTTGGGGTGCATAGAGGCAGTAGATGAATTTCGAAGAATTCGTAGGTATGCAACAAATCTATTATATGATGAAAAGTTCTGCTAGAGAGGAGGCTTGTTCTCGTTGTCCCATACTGCACATTCCCTAATTCATTGACCTATTCCACCTCTGTACTATCATTACCTTTAAGACCAAGTCTTCGGTCCAAAAGTTTGTCCTTCGGCAAGTACTTTTCGAACTGCTGTACCCTGCATATCCATTGTCTCGAATACATCTACATTTCCAAACCACTATTTTTGTTAGAATTCAATGTAAGAGAATCCGCTGGCTGTGTTTATGGTTTCCAAAGAGAGGCCAGGACTTACTTGAGGTGGTTTAGCATTCGTAAGTTCTAACGTGAAGAAAACGAGAAGAGTGCAGAGGATTAGACCGGTGTCCAGAGCGGCGGAGGTGACGTAGTTCTATCCACCAATTATCAGTCCGTATTCGTGATTGAAATCCCCTAATTCGTACCACATCTCTAGAAATCCCCAGGATACAACAGAGAGAAGACATACATAACCTTCCCACCATCCCCTCCACCTTCTCCTAATCCAATACTGGAACATAAATCCCACCAATCCCCAACACAAATAATTATATCCAGTAGCAGGAGGTATCAGTTGTAGACCTCCAAACATGACAGGGACAATGAGATAGTTAAACAAGGAGCGAGGGTACGCTCGTCTTAAAAAGTATGTCAATATTGGAAGCAAAGCACCGATGAGAAAATAGTAGAGTAAAGGTTGATAAAGAGACTCTGGGGCGGAAAAGATACGCGAGGGACCGATGACTCCCCAAATTATACTGGTGGTGAAGTACATTGAGGGGCCTGGGCAGGTGTAGGAATCTTTTTGGGTGCGGGTACAAATTCTGAGATGGGGATGTTAGGAACGTGTTTGCTATGTCTAGGCTTGGAGATGGAGGAAAATACTGACTCGGGAATGTGAGAAAGTGCCCAATTCATTACGGCAATTTGTACAATAGATGACCAGAAAGCAGCTACGCACTGGGCAAAAAACATCGTTCGGGGGGGAACTTTGAGATAATGACCTAGTTTTAAGTCTTGTAGGAAGAACTGGGCTTGGGTCATTGTTATGTAGCCTATAATACTTATTAACATCCAGATAGAACGGAAATCTGAATATGAGTTTTGCGTCATATAATTTCCTAACAGGTGATCGAGACTAACCATAAGCTTTAAATAACATCAAAGCCACAGGACGACCAGGCAGCATGTACCCAATGACAAACTCGGTAAAGACATTCAGTCCGATTTGGATATTGGTCGTTGCAAATATGATACCGACAGGTACTGTCCAGATAATGGGAATCGCAACACAAACAATGAAAGCCCACCATGGGAAATGGGTATCCCAGACGAGGATGACCACGAAGGATAGGGCTAGCATGATGACTCCGAGAGTGATGTACCACCTGTGTGCAAGTTCATCAGTATTGTGGAATTTTGAGGTAAAACTGGGGAGCATAGCAATGATGAGAGAGCAAAATACCAATCCGGTGCATCTTTGTACTTCTTCATGAGTTTCATGTGAATGTCATCATCTTGATCTCGAGCAAGTTTCCATTGTCTCCAAATAGTTTTTCCCTCGTATCTACGTGTATCATTAGGCAATTAGTCTCCCAAAACTCCCACCTCAACTCAGTTCATCGATTCAAATTGATAGACTCACAAAACTGTATGGATAATAACACTACTGATAGCTGCAAAAGAGAATCCTACAGCAACAAAGTTTAATCAACTCCATCCAAATTCTGGAAGTACACCAGAACAGAGACTTACCGTAATTCAACGCAAACCCCGTCGACAAAAACACCGGCGAGTACTTCTTGTACAATTCCTCACTAAATTCATAGTTTGCAGTGAGGATTCGACTGACATTATATGGTTTCGCCATATTATCATAGCTGTGCGAATCGCTCATGGGAAGATAATCCGCATACCACGTTCCTGTATAGTGAACACCTAGCGAGCTGATGATGACGAAGATGAAGAGACCGACAAGGGTATTAGCGATGGCATACCAGGGACTATGATATATTAGTATGGGATGAGACTTTTACAATATGTTCGACACTGTAGATGCGATTTCATATCGCTTAAGAAGGAGTTTACTTACGGTATCAACGGCGAATACAAATATCCACTCACAACCGTCCAATCGAACGTGATAGGAATTAATCCTAGACCCGTCACACCACCAAATAGCTGATTGACAACTGGATTTTTCGGTGCAATCCAGCATGCAAATGTGAAGTATGAAAGGCCTCGGAAGATCCAGCCAGGGAAGAAATACCATACGAATGAACCTAGAGTATTGAATAAATACCTTCTATCTAACGAGTTTGATAAGAGATACAAACATACCACTCATGATATACATAAACCATCTATATTTCGATATACTCCAGCCGTTTGTTTTTGCTGGATCGGAGGGACTATGATCGTGTAGACTACGACCCATATCCAGGGGAAAGAGTTAACGAGCATGCTCAACCACAAATCCTTGTCCTCAAATAATTATCTCTGCTTCTCCAACTTCCAATTACAGAGTATACTCTTACAAAATTCAAAACGGAGAATGATAACTTACGCATACATCAACGCACAATTAACCAAATCACTTGGCCAAATCATCGCCGCAGGCCAAACCAACCACCTCCTACAAATCCCCGCCAATCCAAACCCCAACATTTGATTCGTAACCGCAAAGAGGAGTTGAAACGCCCATCTATACACACATCTTAATATTAGCCCATCTGAAATTCTCTTTCTCGCATCCTATGTGCCACAACCCCCGAGAAAATAAGATTGAATAAGATTGAATCAAATGAACAACACACACCCAAAACTCTGACCATAGAACACCTGCTGCGAAATGAGTATGTCAGTAGCATATATCGACGCGCCCGCATACCCCGCATTCGCCATCACAACCACAATCGCATGTTCCTTCATATTCCACTTCCCCTCTTTCAATTGCACTTTCCACCTCCGAGCCCCGCAAAAGGGGAGGCGAATCTCCCAGCTCCAGTCTGGCACTACGAGATCCCAGCCTTTGCCCAGGGGCCAGGCGATTAGTTGCACGCACTATTGTGCGGGATCCGCATCAGTATATGTATTTTTTATGTAACTCGGATTTTCAAGCCACGAGAGGAAGCTATCAAGTGCTAAGAAAGACTCAATGAGGAACCCAAAAAGGAAAACTCACAACAGTAGTAATAGCGATACTTGGACTCCTCAAACTGAACAGACAGTTGATTCCCCCTCCCACTGTCGTAAGCGCCAACCCAATACACCATGCTCGAATCGTGTTACATGGAAGCGATTCATCATCTATCTTAACGCTTTAGCATCGCTTTTTACCTTCAATTTCGAATTTTGGAATGCAATTCACGACTGAAATCTAGATTTGTTTCCTTCAAACCGATTCCCTTCAAACTCAAGTAAGGAGATGGAAATATGGATAGATACCTACCTGTATTACGCACCGCGGCACGAACTTGTGGATACGGTGAGTTCAACGAGTCATCAATGGATATTTCCGAGTCTTTCTCAGGATCGAGATCTGGGGAAACGGATGCACGGGATGGGATTGAGTGGATGGGGAATGTATCAGGTAGATTAGGATCGAGCGAGTGACGAGGCGAGGGGAGAATAAGGGGAACCGGGAGACTAGTCGTGGCTGAGTGAGATTTTTCGTTGTGAGATGAGCCCTCATTTGGCGTCGAACGTTCAAGTACTTCATTTTCCACTTTGTTCATCTTGGATTTTGAACGATGCGTAAGAAATGAGAACGGCATACTGTCTATTCCGGTACGAAGATGAAAGTGGAATCATAGGAGCGCGGTCTACAAGATTCAACATTATGGGATTGTGCAATTTACTGTATACCAAGACTCCCACACCATGATTTCGTAGCACACATCACGCAGTTACAAGAGAGAATGCGGGCGTTGACCAAAATGTTCATGATATTCTTCAAGCTGAGCTTGGCTCGCTATCCACTCTACTTTGAGCAGAGTACCATCTCTGCATTTAATATCTGATTCAGTACATTGTCTTGGGAGGAGATATAACATCACCAGAAAGGAAGGAAGTTGTGCGATTTCTGTTGATTAATAGTGCGCCATGAGGATCTTCGGAGCTGAAAATCTGAGACAGTGTGACACGGGTATTTTGGAAAATTGTGTTGCTTGTTCGACACATGATCACACGGGACTAACAAGTGTTACTCATGCACGTCATTTGTTATCAGATGGAGGTGCATGATCTCGGGAATCAAAAGATATGTATTTAGCCGTCAATCCAAGAGTTGGGGGCTTCGTTATACATAAATATTGAAGATTACTTCATGATTTGAAATGACGGAACTGTTCTATGACGTCTGGAAAATTATGAATGATTGCGCAAGCATGATTGATAATGAAGAAGAGAAACTCTTATAAAAACACAGCCCCGTCTCTCCGGTTCTTCTCCTAGCCTTATAAATCCACGGACAAGTACGATATCTTGGAAGTCCTGGATAAGCATAGCACCATCGCCCAGTAGTTGAGCAGATGTTCCAAAGGCAAATATCTGACCCGCATCGGCGATAGAGAAAAGTGAGGCGAATGATGAACATATATAGTGATCAATGTATGAATGGTTTGCAATCATTAAGAGCCTCGCATCCCCGAGCTTCCGGGTTTCGACCCGCAGGAGGACCCGCCTTGATTCCTTGGGTCTCACATGCACCCCCTCATCAGTCTTTTCAATGGTCTTACTTATTTAAATTTGGAGTCCCCAAAGCCTACGTAAGTAGTGATATTATTCCTCAGTTCGTACAGCTTGATGTGTCGACAAAATCGGTTAATTCTGTCATTATGCAATTGTTCACCGAAGTTTTTCCTTTCGTCTGAGATGAATGCAGTCAGCTTATCATACTACATGGGTTTTCATAGATGCCTTTTAATCGCCTTGCCAAGTACCAATAGCAAGGCTACTACAACGCTACTTTTCCCAGGATCATCTTATACGAAGAACGCCCCCAATGATCTTGCCATCAAGGTCTTGATAAGATTGATAACAGCCATTGTGGAATAATTCGACGTAGTAAATTAAGCTTTAGACGACAGGAATGAAGGATTCCCTGATTGACCGCTATGCTATTATCATATGAGCCATTGATGCAAACTCCTATTGATATCGGTGAAGAGTGCGAGATTGCACGAAGAATATCAGCCGTTAAAATTTGACAATCATACAATTGAGCAGGTCTGATGGATAAAGCTTTAAGAAATGCAATGTAAGTGGGTGCCATTGAGAGAGCGAAAGACCCTGCAGAACCCATCTATTACATTGTTGTTTCGCCTCGAAAACAACGTTTTATCTAAAGTCCATTCGCCCGGAATCAGATATAGAACTCCCGGAAACCTTTCAGTGCAGGATATTTCTGCAACTCCAAGAAGCGGTCTGTGATTACCCCCTTGCAGCATTTGTATTTTGTATATCAATAAGCAATGGCTATATCTATAGAATAGTTTATGCAATACCGTTAAGGTTTACGGATGCACGCAGCAAACTTGTGGCGTGGTCCGAAACGAGGGGCTTGAACTATCTTTTTATGACTATGACGGCGCACGACGGGAGACCTCACGATATGATTTGCTTGCACATAATCATATCGCTTGGTCAACAGTCGATTCATTATGCCGAGTTGATATCTTGATCAGCCTTATGCCTTTTCTTACATCCAGTGCTGATCACTTGGTCATCACTGGGATAGCCTTATCAAGTTGTTACCCCGCATTGTCCACATCAATAAACGATGAAAAAGCCACGCGACGGGGAGGTTCAGCACCAAATTGGTCATGAGGCTCTTTTCACAACGATGTAGACTTCTAGACTATACCGCACGGCTTGTTGCCATCGCAACATTGTAATCTTACTTCAATCTAACAAAGCCGAATAGCAAGGCAAAACGCAAAAGACGGCATCGACTCTTAGTATATTCGAGGCACACTTGAATGACTACAGGAACATAAAGCCATTCCTGAATCAAGAGAGGAAAAAATAAGACGCCCTGACTTGACGCTAGCTTTGAATTTCTAGTCAGATCGATTCCTGCATGTGAGATTTCCGATTGTCACCTTCATTTTCCTTCACTCTGTGAAGAACTAGGGAGATGATCTTAGATGCAGCTTCCATTTTCAGTAATGAGCGCAAGGAATTCAATTGGTGCGCTTCCTGTGCAGCGATGGATAACGCGACAAGGCTGAATGTTAAAGCAAGCCTTCATCCGATTAGGGAAAGTCCTCTGAGAAGAAGTTTAGCCTAAAGGTTCTCGAATTGTTCCGTAAACTGCAACATTGATTGTCTAGGTATGCCTTCTTGCAAGATGATACATAGAGAGAGGATAGAAACTTTCAGAAAGCCTTCAAAATTAAGATCATTTTTTATGTCGACGAAGTTCTAATATCCATAGAGTAAGCTTAACGTATCCAAGAATGTGAAAAAGATGAGAGCGTAGAAATTAGTTGAAAGAAGGCTGGATCGACGCCTTCCAAGCTAGCCACCGTAATGCATTAAAATACTGCTTTTCAGTAAGATTAAAATGCACCCCAATTAGCGAAGTTTGAATGAAACATTCATTTCCGTATTCCTGCTAAGAAATTCGGGGCGTAGTAAAGTGCTGGTGGTGGTGGTAGTGGTGGTCAGATATACTATCTGAATTGATGCGTCGTAAAACGCGCAGTGCCGGTGACTTTTGTAGTTCCAATTAGCCAGAAGTATCGGTATACTTACAGTAATGAGGATGCAATCAAGTTTGCCTAAGCCATTCCGCAATAAAAAGTCTGCTGATTAGGCCATTGAGCTATTTTATAGTGTACACTGCGTCAGTTCGGGGCTAATAGATAAATAGGCTAGAATCCGAGGTGCCAACGCCCTCCAACAGAATCAAATATAGCCTATGAGTAAAAAGATTGAGTGGTCTAATGCAGCTCGAGTCGCGTTTGACAACTATAATTGCTGCCTACCACAAAGAAGAAATTTTTGGTAGAGAATGCTGTGGCACGTCTCTAACTAAAAATTGAGCCAATTTATGTGACATGACAGATTTGGTAAAGCACTCGGTTAAGCACCCATTACCCGAATCAGCCGATTCAACCGAAAGTACCGAGTTTGCCTCGTCGATTGGTACTCCGGTCTGAACTTCGGATTTTATGTCCCGCGATTCGGGTTAGATTATTGCAAGGACGGCGCTGCTATGGGTGCTCTTGTGTCGTCCTACATCCTTCGTAGATAAAGTCGAAGCTGCTCTATCAGGGTTCATGCTGCATATGGTTGCTTGCTGAATGAATCAGTAAAGCAATTCTCCGGAGAGCACACAATTTGTTCACAGCAACTCACTCAAAACGTCTTCACCAAATTTCGAAACCTATCAATATGTGCGTAAATTCATCAATCGTGATTCTCATATCTGCATTACAATTGAAATATGAGAAACCAGCCTCGACAGCCAGAGTCAAGAAGACTGGAAAGAAGAATCGAAAAAGGAAATAAATAAACGTATGATATGTTTATGCTCATAGGAGAGTGAAGATGATCATATCAACATGCTTCGATATTTGGATCATGAATGAAACCAAATTCCCCATCCTGACACCAAGCAAAAGGCCACATGTTATTTGATTGTCTGAAAGCTTGTACCGCGACCGCCGTTCACAAAATTGTCCGCGAAGACCACTCTCTAGGCACTTATATCTTCCTTATGTTTCAGGAAGTGTGTTGAATGACTGCCTATGAAGTGATCTGCGCATTTCGTCAGGCTCAATGTACTTCTAAAGTCACGTTGCTTTAGCACATACCAATAGCTTGGTAGGGTACTATCATCATCAACCTTTTAGTGTCCTCCCAGTACTGTAGCTTGCTTGGATTTTGATTAATATCCTGGTTTCCTTCATTTGCTCAATCTTTTGGAGATATATCTGCCGCAGTCATCGTGGCTGACGACATGTCTTCTTCGGCATCAAGATTAGTTTCTACTGTTGACCAAGTTTCTGTTCTTGGAAGGCTATCATTAGTAGTTGCTGAAGCAAAAGTCATGGATCGAGATTTTGAAAACTCCAACCCTGCATCACTACCCTGGACAGAAAATTCTGGCTTGGAACTATCGAATGTTATCCATGGGCCAGCATCAGCAATGCGACAAGCTAGCCACAGTATGCGTTCTTTTCTTTGCTCGAGCATAGATGCAAGCTCGTGATATTTCTCCTCTTCATCAGTTTTCTCATTGAGAAACCATTTTTCGGGGAAGTATTTTTCTGACCATAATAAACCGCGCATTCCATAGTCTTCCGGGAAAGGTCGGACGTCATCCTTCTCTGGTAGTGGGAACTTATCATCCTCAATACGGCTGAGGGACTTGTAAGATTTGAGTAACGTATTGAGCATGATTGCTAGAGATTGCCAAGGAAACGCCGGTGCCAAAAGATCCGTTGCGCCCGAAAATTGAGACATGCGAAACAAGAAAACAAGAGAAACATGAATAAATGGAAGAACATTCGGATCGCCTATTCTTTGTAGTACAATCTCTAATGTTGAATAACTGAGGTTCTGTGCATGTCTGAATGCTATCATAGAAGGAGAAGATTCATCTCGCGACTCGTCCATATCAACATCGGCTTCTTTGGCTGAGGAAGGCGCAATAGCTGTCATAAGAGGATTTTCTTTAGACGCGAAACCTAACATTGCAACGTTGTTGGAGATAGCAATGTGGCAGCCTTGCTCCATGAACTTTTTGGTTACCCGACCAATTTGGCTATCAAGTAGTGCGAGGAATTCTTGTACTGCGGGTTCAAACCTCTCTATGGCCCTGTTTGTGAATAAATGTCCATGGGCTCGAATGAATGCAGTATCTAAAGGCGGTAATCGATATTGGCCATGCCCATTCTCAGCATGAAGGACAGGGTCGAAGAGTGTAAGTATCGATTCTCGTGCAGAGGTGAAGGGCACTACAACACACAAAGATTTTGCATAGTAATACAATTGTTGGAGAGCATTTGGGCGTGCTAGGATAGCAAGATGGTGATATAGCCTACCAGTCGTCGGGGCTTTATCGGAAGCCTTCGAATACCAATGACGTGCGACACCGGTCCAAACCTCTCTATCTCTGATATCGTCATCCTCAATGGCCATTCTGTATCTTCCTAGATCTCCCAAGCACTCAATCCAAGTATCTTCGAAAGCTGGTACCGTTTCGTATAATAATGCCATCATCGAATATGCTAAATATATGAATGCAAGCATGTGGTCAAGCGAGGCAGGTAGCCGATGTCTGAGCAATTCCAGGAATGAATGGATACCATGTCGCCACATTCTAGCAGGCATAGCATATTTTGATGCCAATCTACGTAAAGCAGGACTTGCAGATGGATGTTGAGAGGCCAGGAAAAAGTCATGATGCTCGTGAAGTAAAGTGCGATGTAAGGCAATGAGGGCTTGCCACTGCTCATTATTAAGCCTTGGTTGCGTGGGGGGATCACCCTGCACAAGCGTAGCTTGCTTATTATCAACCTCGATGCATTTAGCTTCAACCATTACAAGTCCAGCATATATGCCTTTGACCTCTGCTACAAGTTGCTCTTGAGAGATGGGCCTTGTCTCTGGCTGAAGAATGATATTGTACTCTTCACTTTGAGGTCTTGATTCAATTTCTGGCACCGTCCTATTGGGTAAGATTGCGGATGGGGTATTAGCCGGAGCATGATTTTGGTGTTGTTGCTGCTGATGTTGGCTCGTATGTGCTGCTGATCGAGATGTACTTTGGGGTGTAGATGGTTTCGCGGTTCTTCGATTAGCCGGTCTGTATGCTTGAGCTCGAGATCTTGAGGCTTGGATCGAAGCAATGTTGGAAGGATCAAAGGATGACCTCGTGAATGGGGAGTCTTGATCGGGAGTCCACAATTGTCCCTTGGTAGCCTGTCGTCGAGTCTCCGTGTCCTCTGCGGAAATTGGTCCAGAAGTCGGTCGAGCTAAAGATCTTCGCGGTGGGGGTGAACTTGAGTGTTCTCGAAATGGCGATGCTGAACCTGCCGATATACCATCTCCAACGGCAGCTCTTTTGCGTGGCTGGTCTGTTGTGGTTTCCTCATCCTCCATCGTATTATCCTCATTTGATCCCAAGTCCAAAGCTTGAAGGCCGGAAAGCGATCGAGTTGGTTGAGGTGAATTTAGGGGTCTCTTAGACTGTAAGTGTGGAGGTGGTGCGCCTGCTTGAGCAGTAGACGCCTCATTATTTGAGGGCTTCCGGGACGGAGCATCGTCTTTCGTTGGTCTTTGTGCTTTAAGTCAGCCTTACTTTTCCTTTTTTTATTGGTAGCACACAGCCTTGCATGATCTGGCCCCCACAGATATAATTATTGTCAGCGGACCTACTAACCTCTTCCATGCACTGTTACTCTCATAAGATTTTCGAAATTGATCCAATGCATCTTGATCTGATGGAATCTTGTCCTGATGCTCTTTTTCGGCATGGTTCCATAAGTCTATTTCTGAATGACATATCTTGTGCTCCGGACAATATATGCAGGCCCAGGTTTTAGTTGTTTTCGTGTTTCTGCGCTGGTGTTGTATCCATAGATCGCTTACATCTGCTTTTGGTTTGTGCATTTCTGAGTTCTTGTTAGTACCATTTCGAGATTGATGTCGTCGAGACATGGTTAGAATTTGAGGGGGTTCTTGGGTTATTTCAACATGACATTGACATTGACATACCGGGCTGGATTCGGAGTTGGGAAATGGTCTGATAAGTAATTTCACATGTGCCTCGATTTTAAGGTTTCGCAGTGACAAATACATACAGTAGCGGGTGTGAATCAATTAGATATAAGACTCATTGGATGTTCAAAATACACAGCAATAGAATAGAGTAGAATTGGCTTCTTGATGAAATTAAAGATATCTGCGCCCTTTATATATGAAGAGTGATTGAGGTGAGGCTCCAGCCCAAAATGAGAAATATTGACCTGGCTGGAAGTCAAAAAGGCAGAAAATGCGAACCATTTTGCAAACCATGTTTTTCGGTGAGCGTCTTCCCCCCACCTGGGCACTCTAGTCACTGAAAACAGTCACCGAGATATCACTACTTGTTAGTCCTGGGTAACTCGTAGAATTTGATATAAATTTAGATTTATGAACATAAGATACGACATCTGAAAGACTGAATATAGAGATGTCTAGATATGGTATGTATATTTACTAGAAGTACAAGTAATCTGTCTTGGATTTATTCGTCTTGTTATTCTGCTGGTTTGTGGCATGAACATCATTCTATCAATACCTAGGTACCTCCCCAAGGCTGTTGCTACCTTATTAATATGTGACCCAATTTTGCTTAACCGGGACGCAGTCTGTCTTATTGCATACCTATGGACCGTCAAGGTACTACCTAGGTAAAGGTAGGTAATCTCAATCGAGCTCGCACGTCTGAACAGCTCTCAGCCTGTCCCCATATTGTGTCAAGTCTGTTCTGAAATCTCTTCAGCCTCAGTCTTGGATATATCATCCTTTCTTCCACAAGGCGCTCCTTTTCTACTCCGGTTCGCCTCTGTCGTCCAAACCATTGACCTTGTAGTCTAAACTCCCATATACTCAAGTTGACATAAGACCTCTATGCTAGGTAGATAACCGCCCAAGGGCTTACTTCTCCTTCCTTCATTATCAGACCTTACCTCTACACATTCCACATTCATGTTCTCGCAATCTATTCATCATTTTACGACTTACGAACATAGATACAGTAAGAAAATCCGCCAGCGAGCTGCCTTTTGTACATACTGTTGGGAGGTACTCCAGTAAGATGCTCAGCACTACGATTATCTTTTGACGCTACACAACTACTGTTAGGCTTCTCGTTTATGCCCCTTTCCAACAATGTTATAACACATCTCATCCTCAAGATTGGAACCAACTCGTTGGATTTCAAAATAGTCATTCCTCGTGAAAACATAGGAATTGACTCGCTCTGCTTACCCACCTACAGTTGGATTGTCGTAGTCGAAAAGGATTCAGGTGATTAGGAACGGGCGCCTTAATGGCGGAGTATGTTTCAAGCTTCCTCGTCAAGGTCATTACTTCCATTGAAAACTACGCATTCAGCACTTTTTTAGAGGCGTAGGAATAGACCATCAATTTCTTAACGCTGTCCATATATGGCATTCAGGAATGCAGGCGCATCATGACACAGTTTCGGGAAGAATCTTTGCCGATTCCTTGCCTGGTGACTAGGTACCTACATCACTCACATCAAAACTACATATCTAAAGCACTTACCAGGTGACCAATTTTTCTAAGACTTCAGGAACTTTAAATTTGTTATTTTGTCTTCCTTCAATCCTCCATTACATGTGAGCCTCTGTGAGCAAGTGCAGCACAGATCGCTAAGTAGACAGTGATCGAAGTTAGTGAATAAGTTCTCACCGCTCTGAGAATTTGAGTCTTTGATGCATTCATTATTCTGCGCTCAAAACTCATCAAAGTAGTTGTGGAAGTGTCGCAGCTCAGTGTCGTATTTTCAAACATCTTTGATATATCATGACGAAATTAAGGTCAGCATTCATGCTATGTTTTCTTATTCAGAATATACGAGGCATGCTTCTTATCCCAAGATCCCTGGACTATCATGATTGTCTACAGAATTGCTTCTTTTCCCGGGGAATATCAGATTACCGGGCTTAAGCTGAATTTCAAATCTAATCGGACAAAAGTATGTCAGTTGATTAAGAGCGTTGCCGTGATTCACGCGCGGCTCAGTGGCCATTTTTAGACACAGCAAAATGGATGATCCAGAGTACACGCCCGAAGTGACTTCTCTCAGATGGTAATTTTGTCGAGCTTCATAAGCTGCCTACGAAGATATTGAGGCTGGGTTAAAGACGCGAATACTTCACATTGGCATGTTCTCAGCCACCAACTCACGCAAGTGTTTGACAAAGCCTCATTTGAGACGCAAACGTTTCATGATAGTGAAACTTAGAAGTGGGTTTATGAATGTTACCTTAGAGATTGCTCTTCTTTCTTTGTCACGACAAACGCGCAGGCCGACATGCACATCTATGCGCGTTTAGTCCGTTCGCACACCGCGCATCTGCTCTTACCCATCTTTACCAGAATTATATTCGTGGTACAAGTGTGATTTCATGTTTTTGACTGTCATTCGTATAACTTGCGCATCAGGTCAGCAATCACGGGAGCATGCTTGTTGCCACAATTCCGTTTGTAAGCTCCCTTCTTTATATCTGATTTCCACTGGAGACTTTTTAGAGCATAAGCGTTGTTTGCCTTACAGTAGAAAGGTGACTTTCGCTGTATAATATCGTGACGGTGGCATGGTAAATATCGCCTGTTTTCGCGGACTTAAGCGCACCGGTGAAACCCGGAGGAGGGGAGTAATCCTCCTGTCTAGAATTGCATGATAAATCCTTTATCACTCGTTTTCTTCCGCTCGCTTCCCGCTCCTTGGGAATCAATAACCCGTCTATGCAGAGCATGCAGAGCATTCGCTGCAAATTCTAAGCACCTTTGCGAAAATTTGTCCGCCAAGCGAAGTGGAAATTCTAGTTTTGTGTATCGCAGGCAAATCATGAGTCTACCGAGCTGGAGTTCCAACGTTCCCGTGCAACCTTCTGAATTACTGGTGGCTCATGCAGTGGTGGCGGCCAATTACATCGCTTTGAAATTAATCCCTGCTTTCGGTAACCCCGTCGTTGAGGCTGTGAGATGGCGAACAATTTTTAGAACATCAAAATTTTGGAAATCTATCTATCTATAGATCAATTAATTTGTTTCGATAAGACCAAACATGATATTGGCAAGATCGCTTTTCCACTTCTACGCTGGCAACCAAGTTCCGCTGGGCTTGCTTGGGATACATGTGGCGTTCTCGCCACTTTGCAATGCTCCCCTGAGAAGAAAAGTTTTCAGCACATTGGTCTCCAAATCAAATTGTAATTTGTAACGGCTCTTCGATCTACGAATGCGTCTTTGATTACGATGTTGCCTCTCGGTCTCGACTCTATGCTCCCTCTTGGTTTGTCATACTGCATTCCCGATCGGCTAACTAACTGAAAGAAGTTGTCTTAAAATCTACAGTTTGATTACCACCCATGGAAAGCCCAGGCAACGCTCAGCGCGCAATCCCCTGTTCTGCTAAGGTTTGTTCTGGACTAATCATGATGTCGACTAATCATGTTCTCAAGACTGACTGACTGACGAATACCAATGCTTGGATAGCTATATTACGCTCCCTGGAGATCAACAGTGAGTATGTCATCTTTGATAGCCTTTGGGTGACTGGGACCCAGTAATCTCACTGTGAGTAACTTTGCCATCCAATAGAGGATTATTCGGGGTGCGACCAGAAATCGTATTTGTTAAGCGCGATCAGTCACAGCCAATGTATCACTTTCTCAGACACGGTGAATATCAATAATGCATCATCGTACCGTCCGGGCTTGCTAGAATATGTCTAGCTCGTTTGCCTTTGCGATACCATCGTATCGGGATGCCTGTTGCGCGACGAGGTGCCCTTTGTAGCTGACGATACTGGAAACGAGATAGGCAACAGCGTAGCTAGGGATGGTGTAGGAATCGAAGGCTCTAAAGATCACGTTTATAGGGCCTCCCGTCATCGTTGGATTTACCTCGGTGTTACTATCTTGGCCGTTCCTTGAGCCTCTTATCGAATGGTCACTGGAAACTCCTGCTGACCTGGTTGGAGATTACAATGAGTCATTCAGGCAAGCTGCTGAATACACATCCCCTGGGATCCACAACGCGGAAGCCCCATATTAGTGCTTTCAATATGACTTTCGAAATGAGGCTCTGTGTCGGTAGCTTGTGGAGCCAGTAGCCATTATGTGGTTGCATGGAGGATAGTAGAAAGATATGAAATGCATTCATCCGTATATGCGGCTATGAAATTTCAAAATCCATTCTTTGCGATTCTTTCAACAATTCAGGCTGCAAATCTTCTGGTCAGGAACTGTCCTGCCCCTTGGGGTATTGAATTCTTCTGGCTGGCATTTTAGATTAAGTAGAAATTTTGAGTCCACTCAGAAATTCACTCACCAATGTTCAAAACTTGGTCGATGATTGAGTTTCGAGACTCAGGCTCATGCTTTGTAACACCGCTGGTGGTGACGAAGAGCCTGAGATTGCAGGTTTTTGATTTGCTGCCCTGAATGCACAAAGTTCCCAATTCTACACCGTCAACGTTGGATCGGGTTGATACGGCTTCGATGACATCTGCTGTTTTATTTGCACTGATAATTTGTTCTTCCTGCTACAAGCTGATGCCCGATTGGTGTTGTAGAATTTGCCTCGCGTTGTGTTAAAACAGCTCTTCCGATATTGCATTCTTGTGACTGCGCCTAATGTGATAAATGATAGAAAGGGTAGTTCATGCTCTGTCAAGCTGGAACTTACTATAAAACTACTGGTAATACTACTGAAGGTATAGATTGTGGAGAGTCAAGAGTTTTCCTATTGAAGAAATTTCTGCGATGTCTTCCTCGAGATAGGTTTTGTCTAAATATATCGAAGCGGATAATGTTGCCATACATAAACCTAGCTATGACCCGCCATCATTCCACTATCCGGGACGTGGGGTTAAGCACAGCATCATTCTGATCCTACCGCACCAGATTTTGGGTCAATCTAGTGGCCAAAGTTCATGCATATGGTTCTGAGTACTAACAGTAGCACGAAGGAAAACCCGCACAACATAAGAAGTGCACTACAGTATGGCATTACACGCGCGTTGAACCAAAATGATCCATGCTAAACCACACCGGAGATAGACTGCGTTGTACCAGGTAGGACAATGTCTCCTTAGACATAGAAAAATTAAGACATGACACTCGGAAATGCCTCATGTAACCCCAAATTCCTGCCTTTGAACATCTATCAAACTAAAATGCTATTACTGGTCCCATGTAGATGTCCTCACAAGTTACAACCCGAAAAATGTCGTACAGTATCAGGTTGGAGAAACATGTTGCAGAACGTCAAACCAGCCCGACATGTATACAAAATTGGAGTTCATGCGCTGAGTTGTGCTTGTGCATACATAACATTAACGGCAGTATTTATCGATTGTGGATACAAGTGGCCGGAGACAGAATGATCGTGTGTGATGTCGCGAGAACGAACGGGTGGGGGTTTTCTCGTAATTCCAACCCCATGAATTTGTTTGATATCGTATTCGTACGCCCAAAGAGACGCCCAAAAATGCTTCATCGATCACGTGGTTACCTCAATCGTCCAAGAAGGTCCATATCATCACGTGATTTCAATAGGAACATTTCTCATGTTCATGGTTTGAGATTTACTTCAAAATTCAAAGTGACAATGTACTGACGTCCACACATTCACGCTTATGGCCAATCATTTGAATACTTGCGGACCCCCCATCAAAGTCTTCTAACCTTCCCGAGCCTACTGTGATACTTACTCAAGTTCGAACTCGTGATGGGAAATCAACGACCTCACAGCGATCCCAAGCACTTCAACGCAATCAACGCATATGGTAGGATAGAACAAATACAACAGTCGTTGACCAGAAACTTTCTTTTCTGCATCTCCTCACAGTTGATGAGTTGTAAAATCAATCTGCATTTCATTTCTTCTTTGATACATTCATAATTTGATATGGGGCATGAGACAAGGCTGTTGTTAATTTGGAAGCTCGTTTCCCCTATTCTTGCCGTAAATGAATCAAGAATTAATTATCCTTTTGGCATAATTACAATTCAATTCGTTCAATGAGGCGAATCTGAATCTGTGTTCTCAACTGAACTCCGATGTTTATGACTCTCCTTGGGATCATGCCGTGGTGGCAGACATCATTGGTATTTTCTAGGCTGGAAAGGGTAAGATGAAATTCAGCGTTCTGACACGAAGTGCCATACAATGCATACCATGACTACAAAATGCTGGCTTTATCGAATGCATTTACTATGCTTCGTCGCACTCCGATATCTGCTGGATACTGGAGTGACTATGAGATTCTCAACTCCCTTAACCTTGGGCGTTGAGTTGCTTACGTTGGGTAGGGACGTTGGGTATGAAGGCGTACCCGAAAAGGTTATGATTGTAGAAAGTATCACGAATTGGATTGAGCCTTGATATCGAATGTTTCAGAGTTTAGCATACGGTAATTAAGCTACGATATTATCGCTTGATATTTGGGGCACAATCAACAATCAGCATATTGATATAAGGTTAACAATTCTTCATTCAAATATTTTGGCAAAGTTGGTCAGATTATGCACTTGTGTGCCTGATGGTGTCGCATTGAATATGTCTTTCAATATTAGGGTATAGGGCATGTTCTTGCGAAGCTAGGAGGGGCTCTTTGAGATGGCTCCATAGGATTGTACTGGGAACCTCCTCTCCTGAGTGTACTTCCGAGTGTTTTGATTGAATTATTTATACCCGAACTCTCCTGTGGTTTATGATCTGTTCGGAGCCTCATTGGGTGGTTGATTGCCTTTTTCTAAGAGTGTCCAGTGATTGGCAATTTTGCCCGAGAAGACCACAATAATTCATTTTTGAGCTGAAGCCAGCGAGGAGGGGTCTTATAGTTGAAAGCTTTCTGAGATCTACCAACGCAATTTAGGCGCATGCCTGCAGACTTTCCTGTTCTATCTTGCATTGTGGCTAGCTGTTCCTGCGTTGTTGTCTCGCCCAGTCTCTCACCGCTAGTCTGTGTCGCCTTTCAGATCAATGACTTCTCTATATTGGGTCTCGTTGTATAACTCAAAGTCATGCATTTGATATTCGCCTTAAACATGGACGTGGAGACACTGGCTGTCAAATTTACACATGCGACGATAAAACTGCGCTATCTTCAACCATCGCAATGCTGGGTCAGGCTGCCCGGAGATGTGAGCAGCCTGCAATCGACATCTGCGTCGTCGGTGAGTTAGTAGGGCGTCGAGTGGCATAGCATTACCGTCTCGTGATTAAAAATTGCTACCTAGGTAGGTAGATATAATAGGCTTCGGCCCGAGCCGATCGAACCGCGGCATACCAGACTTACGATAGAATTTGAAGACTACCTTGCCAGAAGTTGAAATATGATATTGATTAGACTACGAATTTATGAGTTGATAGCAAGGCGTTTGTAAGCCTCATCCTAGATCTATTTCGCATCACGAAAAGATGTATACACGTGATCTACGCACGATCGATCATTTCAAATAAATATCAAGATCAAGCATTGCATTGGGAACGTAATGCATTTCAGGGCGTCAAATTGATCCGCTATCATCCATGTCGCTCCCGCAGTCACATCTGAGCACAATTGCGGTTCAAGGCGAGGTCGAACAAGGAGCAGTACTCAAGGTAAAATTAAGGGCGTCACACAAAACGTTATGAAGTGATAGAAAGAAGCAGCATGCAGTGAGGCAACCAATTTTATGATGCCAAAGTGTGCAATTACAATTCGGTTAAAGACTAGATTATTGAAAGTAGACGCGTTATCTTTTATCTTTATCCCTGCTGCATTGTCCCAGCCCCCATTGGAGTAAGGTTACAAATAGGACATACAACTCCTGGAATTCCATGGCAGTATTTTAAAAAATAGGGCATCAAATTGCAACTCTGAAAAGCACATAAATCGTGGATAATATCCCAAACACTTTGGCATTGTTTGTGGCTAATGATAGGCTCCTGCTCGCTTCGACAGAAAGATGATTAGAGCTTTGGTTTCAAGAGTGATGCTGGAACTCAGGTTCACTCGGCAAATTGCTGGCTCATTATCCCAGGCGAATGGACATAACCAAGTCGAATGCAAACAATACTTTTTTACCAGCACAATACTATCGTGTACATTGGCGCAAAGTACACAGTAGCATGACTTGTGCATATATCAATGTCACACGCCAGTACTGTGCTTCAGAAGCAATTTTATGCTAGAAAGCGGGGTGTAGACCCAGGCTTCTTTTTGCTTATCGACGCCGATTGGCATGGCTAGGGTAAAAGCAAGCAGGCAGATAACACAACATCAACTTCTAGGGTGATGATGTGCAAATAATGCGAATCGGATGAGCGCATGAGAATCGGCCCTCTTAAGCAGTCTGTATATACCCGATAAAAAGGAATTCCGGTGAATTGATTCGGAAACTTTTGCATAAAAACAGGCAGAGGCCTTGTGTCAAGATGGCCTGGCCGCCAACAGTTGCTATGTGGATGAATCTCAGCCCATCGATATAACATTCTGGAAGGATCTCGTGGCTATTAATTTGGCCAGATGATGCGTCGCTAGGCAGATCCTTAAGCCCTTTTTTCTGAGCCTCGACGGATCGTAGATCTGACCAGAAGCAAGTTATAGCAATCATGAGCACTGATTGGCACACCAAGTCGATGTGTAGGCTTCAGGAGAAAAATGCTTCCTGCTCGGCTATAACTCGAAAGGATGAGGCTAGAAGCTGAATAGCTAGCTTTCACGATGACATCATGATGCGATCCTCGATCTGCTCTCTTCTCTTCTTTCCGTGTACCGTCTGGGAGGGGCGTAGCTAGGCTCTTTCTCAGACGTTCTTGGAGTAACTAAATGTTGCTGGCTTTCTCGCGCGTTATCGGCCGATGTTGAAAGGCCAGTATCTTCTGTTCTCCGCAACAAATACAACCAAAGGAGGTTCATAAAATAAATTGCTCCCATATCCTAGAACGATATGGTGCAATAGAAGCAAAGTTTCAGTCGTGATTGAATGAAATCTTGATTTGCACTTAGTGAGGACAGGTTATTATTCTTTCGGGTCTATTGAAATGACATTATACTAGAGAGTGCTAACAAGATAGATCTGAATAGGTGTCTAACTAATTCGATGCTGACCAGGATTGTTCGGTCTCCATTTCTTGTAATCTTTCAAAACCTTATAAGACCCTCGAATCGCTCATTGACGGTGAATATCGAGAGTGATGAGTAACATTTGGACTATAGACAAGTGCCATGAGACCAGGACTCATCACACTCTGAGTTGTAACCACCAGTAGGTGTAAGGACCGGTGGGTCACTCTAAGAATGGATTTAGAAATATCTCTTGATATATCTTAGAGATAGTTACAATGTTTCATTGGAGATTGGACAATCAAAAGATAAATTCTAATGTCAAATAATTGAATAATGAATTTGTTGAAATCTTCAAGATTTGAGAAGTTTCCCGTCAAACTATGCACCCACCGGTGAACCAGAGAACGGGGCCATAATGCCAGTGAATGTACGATCAAACAAATATGAGATGCAGATTAAATAGAGTGCTCTCGGTGGATACCTGAAAATAAGAAGAGATGAGACTAGAGATGATGATTAGAAGAAGCCGAACACTTGATCGCAACCGTATAATTAGTCTTGTCATTCCCAAACTTCTTATGAATTCTTCTTTATAAATTCTTATCCATATTCGTGGTATTATTAGTATGTATCTTGAGAGTTAGAAGGTACCTTAAGGTGCTTGTAGCTAGGTTGTATTCAGAATAGGTTCGTCCATTCGTGCTGTCTTATTTTCCACGAAACAGAAAATATCTACCTTTCAGGGCCCGCGTATATTATTTGAGAGCGGATCAAAGCGTTGCTCCAGAGCTCATATTACTCAGACAGTATCTAGAAGTCCCAGTACCGCTTGAAGTGAGACGGTGGTTCATGGGCTTCTTCCCAGTGTTCAAGGAACGCTTTTACTTGAAAAGATGGCCCCTTCTTAAGGCTAGCAATGTGTGATTGAAGTGATGTCGGTGGAGAGAAAGAGTATCTGCGACTTTGACGCTTAGTAGAATCTGTTCTCGGAAGTGGTGCTTATCAGGCGCTGATTGAGTCCGAACAAAAATGACGTTAAATATCGTAGTATGTTGCCAATATGAGAGACTCGGATTTTGCGCGGTGAAGGATGAACAAGGAACATGGAGCATCGAACATACAGAATACTACGAACAACACACCCCTCTATCAAAAGGCTAGGTTTGATTACCAAGCAGGCATGAAGTCATGATCGTATGAGAAGATTATGTGGCAACTTTCGTGTAGCATCAGCACCTGAAAAACGGTCGTGCAATGCTATCGTGGTATGTAAGACCGTGGTTCTGGTTCATTTCATAGAGAACTAAAGTCTTGGGAGTTCGTCATAAGGTATCACAGAGTGTCGGTGTTACGAATCTTCAGGCTGTCATCATTGAGTGGCTTTTAGAGCTCGTGAAACGCTCGAAGACAGAGTGGCGCATATCACCTGGATGGCTTCGCTTACAATGAACTCCATCTTTTCAGACATATCATTCTCCCTCCAAATGGAGGCTGAAAGACGACCTTTTACCCATCAGATGGAGAGTTGCACAAGTAGATGCAGAGAACAAAACGACTGACTGTATTGGGAGACCAGGTGTATGAATCTCATACATGTTTTGTCTTCAAATCCCACTTCATACACACATAACAAATATACCTCTTCGCAGGATAGCCATCCAATCTACGCCTTGGCCTTCTGGAAATTCACCACGGCGATCATCAAGCTTCTTACATACTATATACCCATCATGAACGGCTAGCTTACAGCCCTGTATGACTCAGGTTATCGGGAGAAAATTCATGTCCGCATCTTGGTAAGTTTAATCTAGCATGTTATTGAATAAATTTGCGCGAGAAAGTAGAATGCCCAGATGTTCTCCTGTAGCAGTTCTTTTAGATACCTAGGTAGTCAGCATACAGACTAAAAGGCATCATTCCACAGAACATCCTATCAGATTTAGTCATATATTATGAAATGTATACCCAGGTATGTAATTCACTGATTTAATTTAATATGTAAACATTATACTTCCTTATGACTGTATAGAGAATTTGAAGTCAATTTGAGAAACATTGCCGCAAACTGCATGAGAACCTTGACGATCAACATCACTACCACAGACAAAAATGCCCTATTCTGTAGACACACTGAGTGATGATATCTCAAGGACCAGGATCTTTATTAAATATACTCTGTACTGTAATACTCCAGGCTTCCCGTAGGAAACCAGATATTGTCCACTGTATCACTGTAATGACTGTCATATTCATCAAGCGTGATTTGGAAAGCCAAGAAGTACTATGCCACGATTTAGAATAGCAATCAAAACATGACTCCACGAGATATAGAAGACGCTTGCCTCTCAAGTAGAAGTGCAAGCATCCCATCAGGCTTCGCTCATTCACTCTCACCATTCATCACCTCAATATATCCAATTCTCCCCATCCCGTCCTATCTTGCACCAACTTCCCCAACGAAACTTTTCTCTAGAAGTCATGGTAATCCAAGGATAAATGAAACGACAACAAAGCTTGAAGTAATGAAAGGTTCTCAGAAAATGTAGACTAAATGACTTACTTCATTGTGCCAATCTCGCTTTTGGTTTATCAATGAAGATGATTCAAGATGAAGGGACTTTTCAAGTGGAAGCATAGACTTGAGGGGGTACTTTTGTTTTGTAGATGTAGATAGAGCATAAGGTACAATGTCATATTTGGCATTTGAGTTGTGCGGCTAGATGAGATTGCTAGAGATGGACGTGGCGACAGTGTGCGAGGAAGGGACTCAGTCATACATTCTCGTTTAGCTTGGCCCTGATTTTTCTCTTGTAGGCTGTTAAATAACGCCGTGTCACCTGCTCGAGATAGATGGTAAGAACGGGTTATCTATTGGAAAATCTCTCGGCATACCAAAATTACTTATTTTGTCTCGGGAATGGATAAATAGTCTCTAGTGAGCATCCCCCGAATGCTCTCAGGTTGAGAACCACAAAGACTTCCATGGGCCAAACTACAGTCTCTTAATTCTGTGTTTTGTATGAATACTTGAGAAATCTATGAGCGAATAGGTTCCGAGGATTGGAAGTTCGTTTTGAGGACTTGAGTGTTGGACTTGGAAATTTCTGTAGATCAAACCAGCGAGTTGACGTTTCTCAGAACAATCTAGCTAGTTTATTAGTAGCTAGGTCTATATGGTCTTAAGACTAATTTTCTTATTTGAAAATAAGAGCTTCTATGATACTACTGTATTACGAGCGAATACGCAAACGGATGTCAATGGCTTGACACTTGCGCTGCAAGTTGGGCATTGTGATCAAAGTCTAAATCTCGAGTCAGTATCTGGTATAATTTACATTCCGACATTGAGGATTCTAATCTATGGCATCAAGAACATGAGTTCAAACCTGAGCATAATTCAAGCGAGGAAGCCCCAAGAGTAGGTAATTAGAAACTTGACTTTCAATTAACCCCCCTGAGAATCATAAATAGGCTTGGAATGAACTTGACACAATTCGATGGTGATAACAAAATTTGGTCATTAACGGAGAACCTTGAAGATGAACTGAATTTTACGCATCGCTTCTGTCTATGGAGTTTGATGGAATTCAAATATTTGGCCGTATTTACTGTACGAAACTAACTCCTTTAAGTTCCATGGGATAGATTAGACTTCATAGGGAGGAACGAATATGTTAAGAAAGTATGGAAAGATGAAAGTGAATTAAGAGTTGAATGGGACAAGAAGAATATTCCAAAGTGGGCACAACAAATCGACGAGAGAGGAAATCGACAACTCCGTCGGCTGTGGCTGATCTTGAATAAGTGGTTTGGGATCATGAAGTTATCTTAAACTAGTCTTACGCACAACATAGACAGGCAATGTGTCCGTTCCTGCATGGAATTTATCCTGCCAGATGTGCCACGCCCAATGTATCGTACTTCAATAGGTGTTGAATATGTATAATATTTCAGTATCTGCACTGACTCTCAAAGATCTCTATGAAACTCATGCCCATTTTCCAACTTGTAGTTTGTGTTAATAGAATGGTCTTCACTTTTGTGTCTCAAAAGACAGTTGATGTCGAGGTGTTGCAACTTTCATTGTTTGACATCCTCATCACCCCAGTCCGGCAAAAGCCCAACATGAGATTGGCTAGCCGTGCTTGAAATACAGTTTGAAAGGAGGTCCTTTGGGCAAGTGAATTCCATCCGAAACGTTGAGTTCATCTGACATTCACTGTCATTGGTAGACGCAACTTTGGCATCGGAGCATTTTAAAGAAGCATTTTTGAAAGTTGAAAAACGTTGTATCTGAACTCAAAGTCTCGAAGCCTGTTTGGTCGCGTACGTTCGCACTATCGTTGGATTCAATGTCCGATCCCAAAACGTCCAAACATCACATTACTCGAAGCGAGTAGTTCGTAGATCCGGTCTCGAGCGGGACTGTGGATATCGAGTCAGCATGGACTGGGCTATATCATTCCATCGTTTGCTATAGCATGAAATTTCTTGCCACATCACTTCAATGCAAATCTCCAATCAAGAGGAAACTTTTCGTCACTACTTCGTGTTCGTCATGGTTTCAAGTTGCACAGCCTTTCTAAATTATGCATGCAGTGACATATCAACAGCATAACTTTCAAGTATAAAATTTGTACGGACGTGAAATTAATAACTTGAAGCCCCAAAGATACCTTGCCGTCGAAGCAATATGTGTTTCCCTGTGGTATCTGGTATCTCAAGTTCACGGCAAAGACCATTCCGTTTTGAAAAAAGAATAGTCAAAAATAGCCCATCCAAATTTCCGCTGTCGGCGCACGGTCTTGTATTGGATAAAGTTGTCTCCACTGTCCATGTTTTTTGTGTCTTTGATGTCGTCCGATGCTACTTCGGATGGGGACAACAAGCAAATTTCTGGTAAGTCTGGGCACCTAACCTTATTGCGTTAATCTTCCGGGGCTATTGAGACCCGCTACTGTTTACCTTGATTCTTATAGAGATCCGAAGACTCTTCCAGGAGCACCTACAGCATATCGAGTGGAATATGTAGGTCTGTAAACAAAATGCGGAGAGCATTTATTGTTGTTGATATCTCGGCAAGAGAAATGAACCAATGAAGGGGTAAAGAGTCAGAAAATGTGTCGCTCAGACCTCTATACCATTGCTTTCGGCACACCTCGGATCGGAAACAAATTTATATGCCGTCTCCTACAAGCAGCCATTTATTCCATATCATATACTGGTGACATGATTCTACCGAAGATGATGCATAGAATGACTTGTACTAAACAATTTTCCGTTCTAATGGCGCCTCTAAGCTTGTTTCATGCGAAAGTGTTTTCCCCACAACCTATCGGTATCTTTTTTTAGCCAAGCCATCGTCGTTTCATGTGGTGGTATTTGTCTACCAGCTTGCCAGGAGGTATTGAGCTCGTGAAAAGAATGTGAAAGGAGGTTGGATGTCACAAATTGACGTGGTCCTGCTGTGAAAAATCTCTAGATTCGGATCTTTCTGTCTAGATATGGATATATGTGATGTGTATTGTAGGGGATGTGTACCCTTTCGGTATTTGTGATTGATAAGAGTGGGAGTCTCGCCAGGAGTTCCTAAAAGTTTCCCTGTCGAGAATCTTTCACTCGATGGAAAAGAATGTTACTCCGCAGAAATCGAAAGATCCGGGTATTTGCTCCTGAATCGTTCTCGCACCACGGGGTAGCTTGGTTTACTTTACCGGAATTGCATTTTCCTTTTTCAACCTGACTCTGAAATAATCCCAGACTTCTCATCGGTCATAAAAGCAATTCCTCATTCAGTAACGAAGGCCGTCAATGATCTGCCTCGAAACAACAAAGTTTCGATATGTATGAGCTTTGTAATTTGTATTTTCTCTTTTCGGGAGACATTCATTTGGAGTTATAACTAGATTTGAAGGACCAGTTTTTAAGAACAAGCTCAAAAAGATAGTTGTGACCCCAGTGATCCTAGTGTTTTCCAGTAACCAATAAAGTCAATGTGCCCTGTACGGAGTACTAAGCGGAAAATACAGGGGCATGAAAACATCCGACCTCTAGAACCCACCAAGCCCACCACGCCCACCTACTACATTCTCTTTCAACGTCTGTCTGTGATATCACATAGGGTCTAATTGCTAAGACTTTCTTTCTTTCTTTCAAGAAGAAATAATCTTGACTGATTTCAGACTGAGTCTACGGAGTTGTATGATCTCGCCCCCTGTTCTGTATTGTAACCTCATAATACATCCCTTATATTAATAGCTTTCATGTTAATTGATGGATGAGAGGGATAAGATCAATGTTGCATTGTCTCAGTAGATATCTAAGAACAGACACAAATCTTCAGAATGTTACGAATAGTTATGTCATTCAGTACAACTTGAACCGCTTTGCATAGTATAAGCAAATCTTAATGGGTTGTAATGGCATCTGAACGAAATGATGGGAATCCTTTCTCGGATCCTGATCGATTACCTCATCTCATATCAGTGACACGGGAATTTGTATTTAGGTCGTTTCAAGATGTTTATCTAATGTTTGTGTCTTGAGCTTTTGAAGCCATTGGATTGGTCGAGGTGTCTAAATGATCTCCATGGCTCCATCAGAGGGGCTGTGCAAAAACTGATGAAACACTGATCACATCCAATCGACTCCACGAACCCCGATTTATTGACTTTACCTTTTTAACAGACTAAAAGTTCATCGACCCCTAAAATGTTCTAAATGGCGCTCTCAACCTTGATTTGATCCGATCATGATTGTGATTTATCCAATGATCATGTCATCTGAGATCAGGAACCGCTGTAAGCATCTATTTGTGGGTCTAATCTGATTGATCTAAGCCAATTCGAATACCACCTCATGGCTGAATCTCCAACCAAATGAAATGGACAACTGCTTCCAGATACCCTGCATAAACGTAAAGTTCCGAATCGGGCACTGAAGATACGTTGCATAACTTCTTCAATGCTCACCATCCAATCATTCCTTTGCCGCTCGGCTGTGTGTTAGCATGTATTCAGGCACATTCTCTGAGCGACACAATTCTGCAATACTCTGAATTGAACATGTTGCTGTAGAATATCATGACTATCGACTATATCCGCTCGAGCTTCAGGCATACAATATTGACAATTTCAAAGAAAGTCGAACTATCTGACCTCCAAATCGACCCAAAAGTAAGCAGGGTAGGATAATCTATGGATGGATACTAAGAATATGTATTTCTTTTGTCCGAACTTTACATCTGATTGAATGTAAGCAATGAGCATTGACCTTGCGAATTCTGGGCATCATCACGATGCACGACTAAATACGAGGGAATAATAAACCCGTCTTTAGATGTTGCCCCTGACTAGGACAGTGTACCTGCAGTAGCTCGCATGGTCAAGTTTCACCTGTTCTTTTCCGCATCTGCACCCCTCGATTAAACAAGCATGGCCTTTTTACAGAGACCATCTTGGCACATCCCAACCAACTACATTTTTTTAAGCTAGGGAATTTCAGACTCCACACCAAAAGTAAAGGACGAAATGGCGCGCGCATGCATGGGTCTGAAAGGATATGGCCTTGTCTAGTGTTAGCTTCTTCAAAGATTCTCCTCGTCTATAGAATCCTTGATGATTGTGGGACAAGGTTCTCATCTAGCTTCTAGGTGATTCAACACGGAAGACCCCAAGAGAGGGATCGAGGCTATGTGGAAAAGGTCATGGCCCAACCGTTTCTCAAGATATAACAGATCCTGAGAATCCTCATGTTAGGTTCATACTCCATTCATTACGATTCTTCATTTACTCATTCTCTTATAATTATATCGCCCTTTGAGAGTTAAAGTCATTCACTTCTTTACTCTCTATCTCTTTTCTTCGGCATCAAAAAATCATTCGTTACTTTTTTATTTTTTTCGTTTCATACCAACTCTCGTTGATCAACTTATTACATAATAATGAAGACTCAAACCCTCGCCCTTGCGGCTTTGGCCACCGGCTTCCAGCTTGCTGCTGCCACCGGATGGGCAGACAAGTCTAGCTTTTCTTGTCCTTCAAACACCAACAATGAGTGCTCTTCAACTCAAAAGAGCGGATGGGATTTCAGCGACCTCACATCTGGATCTTTCAGCAACTATGACGCTTTCTCCTTCTCTGGATTCACATGTTCAAACTCTTTCGGCAAGCGTGATAACCCAAAGTTCCCAAAGAGAACTTCCGGAAAATGCATCTCTGGTACAGCTTCTTCAGACCATGGCTCATGCCCTCAATTCTCTTGCGGTAGCTCCTCCAAATCTGGCTCTAAATCTGGATCTTCCGGCGACATCTCCGCTTTCTCCATCTCCACCGTTCACGTTACTACCGAGTTCGATTGTGATTTAGAATTCCACTATGGTATGGGTGATGGATCTACTTGCAAGCAAACTTCTCGTTGCTCAAGCGGAGGTTCCATCATCTCCAACTCTCAATGTGGTGGTGCTAAGAACGTCACCGTTGTTTACTCTTCCGCAAGTCAAACACATACTGCCGCTACTGGTAAGGCTTCTTGCAGTGTTGGTATTAGCTCTGTTGGATTCGACTGCAGCTCGGCATCTACCACTCAACACCCATCCACTACTGCTAGTGCAAAGACCTCTGTCAAGACTACTTCTGTCAAGACAACCTCCAGCGAATCTTCCAAGCAAACTTCTGTTGAATCTTCGAAGACTACTTTAGTTTCCTCCAACAAGGTCACCTCAGTTAAGAGCACTCCTTCCGCCACCGGTACTTCATACACCCTTGTCGGAACCGGTTCTACCCAGTCTTCGATCATTGGAACTTCAGTTAAGCCAAGCTCAAGTGCCGAGACCATTGTCAAGACTTCAGAGAAGCCAAGCTCCAGTGCTGCCACAAGTCTCATTAGAACTTCTGTTCACACTTACCCAGCCGGTACCGCTCCAGGAAGCTCTGTTCACACTTACCCAGCTGGTACCGCTCCAGGAGCCTCTGCCTCTTCTATCATTGGTACATCCGTCACTGGATCTGGATCTTCATCTGTTGTCCAATTGACCACTTCTACCATCTACGCCACCTCTGTTTCTACCATCATTTCTTGCGCCGAGACTGTTACCGACTGCCCAGCTAGATCAACTGCTTTGACCACTGTCGTGTAAGTTCAATATATCTGTCATATTCTGAGTTTTATCTAATAAATTATATAGTATTGCCGTTTCTACCACCATCTGCCCAGTCACCGCCACTGAGGTTCCAGGCTCATCCGCTGCTTCTTCCATCATCGGTACATCCGTTGTCTCTTCCCCAGCCGCTTCCAGGTGCCTCTTCCCCAGCTTCATCCGCTGCTTCTTCCATCATCGGTACATCCGTTGTCTCTTCCCCAGCCGCTTCTTCCCCAGCTGCCTCCACTGCCCCATGTGTCTCTTCCGGTGCTGTTCTCTCCGGTCAAACTGCTTGCCCAGTTTCCGGATCCGCTCCATCTTCCTCCAAGGCTTCTTCCATTATCGGTACATCTGTTGGAACTGCCCCAGTTTCATCCCACGCAACCACTAGCGCGACCAGCCTCGCCACAACTGCCTACACCACCGTTATTGTTCAAGAATCGACCACCATTTGCCCAGTTACCTTGACCCACACCACTGGAGGAGTTACCAGCTTTGAGACCACTTCGACCACCTCTACTGTTCGCTCTTCATCCACAGTTGTTACTTCCAGTGTCATCACTGTTACTGCCCCAGCCAGTGCCGCTTCTTCAACTGTTCAAGGCGTTACATCTGTGCCAGCTCCAAGTGCCACTAGCGTTCAAACCACTGCTTACACCACTGTCGTTGTTCAAGAATCTACCACCATCTGCCCAGTCACCTTGACTCACACCACTGGAGGAGTTACCAGCTTCGAGACCACCTCAACCACCTCTACTGTTCGCTCTTCATCCACTGTCGTCACTTCCAGTGTCATTACTGTTACTGCCCCAGCCAGCTCAGTTGAAGGTGTTACTACTACCGCTTCTGCCACTACCCCAACCGAGACCGCTGCATGCCCAGATGTCTTGCCTCAATGCTTGAACACCTGGATGTACTTGGTTGGTTGTGAGTCCAACACTGATTCAGACTGCTACTGCCCAGATACTGCATTCATTAACAGCGTCTTCGGATGTGTTTCTGCATATGGTGTTTCCTCATCTGACATTGATGCTGCTCAAAAGTACCTCCAAGGTATCTGTGCTGCTCACGTCTCTACCAACCCAGCTATCGTTACTGCCGCTTCTACCGTCTATGTTCCAGCTGCTTCCAGTGCCGTTGCCACTTCATCTGTTCAAGGTGTCGCTTCTACCCCAGTTACCACTGTTACTCTTAGCACCACTTTGGTTGTTCCATGCACTGAATCTACCGGTTCCCTCTCTGGATCAGTCATTCCATCCTCATCCACCACAACCACTATCTCCACCGCTATCACTGTCCCACAAGTCGCTTTCTCCACTGCCCCAGCAGTCGGATCAGCAACTGCTAGCGTTGCTCTTATCCCAGGTACCGTTGCTGCTTCCCAAGCCGCTGGATATACCACCTCTGCTCCATCAAGCACCACCAAGGTTGTTTACGGTGTCGCAGGAGCTACCAACGTTCCACCTGCCGCTACCACTTCCGCTTCCGTTCCATTCACCGGCAGCGCCATCAAGAGCACTAGCAGCTTTGGTGGACTCATCGCCGCCGCTCTCGTCGCCATCTTTGCTTTGTAAGCAAATGATTGGATCTCATTCATATTTCATTTTTGTTTAAGCAAGATTATAAAAATCATGCATAGCATCAAGTCCGGGAGGCGTTCAATTCGATACCAATTTCATTAGTTCATTCACACCTGATTTTCTGTTTGGAGGAAAAACATAATCAGCTTTGTTCCATCTTTATGGACGTTACGCCAGTCTGGCATGGTACACGGTACACACGAGGGTTGGGAGGGTATGCTGGATCGTAATATGATCATGAGTAATGGTTGGGGAATTGAAAAGAAAAAGTGTTTGTCAACACTGTAATTATAGATTTTTCCTTTGAGAGAATATATAAAGAGTTACCTTTTAATCGTTTGTGTGTTTTGTGTGATGAAAATGCCTGTCTATATGTGATGTGATTTGTTACGGGGTATTGGTTAGTGAACTGGATTTCCGTATAAACTATGTAGTGTATAAATAAATAAAAGGAAATTGAGGATATTTACAATTGAATGATTTGAGAAATTGAATAGACTTGAGATTTAAAAGATTTAAAAAGTCAACTTGCGATGAGATGATGATTCCTAACCTGCTTGTCTTATCAACTAGGTAGTTGAGGGTATGATGTTCTGTAAATGTTCTCTAGATGTTCTCTAGATGTTCTCTAGCTCACCATGAATCTGTGTTTCGTAGATTATGTAGCCGTTATATCAAGTGATCGCTGGTAAAGTAAAACCTTGAGCATCTTAAACCCCTTTAGCCACGCTACTGCTTTGAAGTGGCTCACCAAGAGCTTGTCAACAGTATACCACATAAATCGGATATTATACTTTGATTCATAGATGTTAGATGTTAGATGTTAAAATGTCATCAAGATTGAGGGGTCTTCGCCTCGGATAGTACCGAACTCGTAAGGGGTCATCTATTTCAAATCGGATTTTACTGGCTGGACAAACATTTGTGGTATGCGTGTTGCACCTCACTCTAACAAGCATTCATGCTGAGGCGTATTATATCATGATTATTCGCAAACCTCACTGTTCGCCACTAGAACGACCGAAATTTACATCCTATCTGAATATATCTTTACAGCCCGACTTCACATCCATCTTGTCTCCGCACTCCCCTTAATGATGCCATCGAGCTCACTCGTAGTCCAACCACCATAAAAGTCTCCAGGTTGCGGTATAACTTTCTCTCCATCCACATAACAATCCCATGGTCCAGCATAGAAACTCAAATAACCTTTCAGATCAGCATACTGAGGTGTAGGAGATTCGTATGACCATATTCTGTTGGATATTTCATGCTTTCGTGGCTCGGGTGATTTTAGTTGGTCTTCAAAAGGACAAAGAGATGCAGGAGAAGGAGAGAAAGGTGCAGGTACTGTGATCGAGTAATATGTGGCCCAGCCTTTGTATTCACAAAAAGTGGATTTGTTGGTGGGGGTCAGAGGAAACTTTGGAGATAGGGATGTAGCGGGGAGGTAGTATGCTGTTCTCATGTTAGGTTATGGATGGAAAGAGGAGAGAGAGGCGAGAGCTGTCATGAATGGAAAAGGGGTATTAACTGGGCGAATGATATGTTTCCAAAACCCAATATGCATCACTTGTTTCAGCGATGGTTTGACCTCGATATCTTATAACGAGATGACGAGATGTTTTCTCAAGGAGAGGTGGGCGTGGAAAGTTTTGAACGTTAAGCCTTGGTTTTGGAAGCATATTGATAGAAATTCCCTTGGTAGATAGATGTGTAAATCAATACAATTGAATCATATGATGACCTAGAAAGATATATATAAGACGTCAACACTTTTCCATGAATGGAGGGGTTTAGGTTTATGCATATCTAAAGTTTGAATGACTAAGCAATCTAAGGTTAAGCCTAGCGCCCCCGCAATCGTCACACATGTGCAAGATCCAAGTTCGCAAGGCTAGGTAGAATTCCATCCATCTACAAAATATCCATCCAAATACCGTCTCTTGTCATCGCGAAACTCTTACAAACACATTCTGCGGCTTTTTAAGATCACATCTACCATTCAGTATCATCATGTCAGGACTCGAGAAAGCCCTCTTCAATTTGAAGGTACGTCATTCTGCTTATCTTTCACCCAATATTGCACATCCATCGCTCTTCAACATCAACTATTCTGCGCATAAATATAGTCTCAAACTAACTCAATATCCAGTTCACCGCAAAACAAATCAACCGACAGGCCAATAAAGCTGGGCAAGCGGAAAAGGCCGAGAAGGATAAACTCAAGAAGGTATATTGCGCCTTTCCATCACACATATCCATACAATTACAGCTCGTTAACATCACTCTACAGGCAATCCAACAAGGCCACCCCGATATCGCGAAAATCAATGCCGAAAATGCCATTCGCAAACAAAATGAGAAATTAAATCTACTAAGATTAGCCAGTAGAATTGATGCCGTGGCCAGTAGAGTACAGACAGCTGTTACCATGAGACAAGTTACCGGCAGCATGACGAATGTAGTAAGAGGGATGGATCAAGCTATGAAAGCTATGGATTTGGAAAAGGTCAATTTCCCTTCTATCAATTATCAGATCTCTACACCCAACCCCACTTTTAACTTTAACTGACAAAATATCAAATCTATAGATCTCGGCAGTAATGGATCGATTCGAAACACAATTCGAAGATTTAGATGTAGCAACCGGCTATTACGAAAACGCAACTACATCGGCAACAGCAGTAGCAACTCCTCAAGAAGATGTTGATAGATTGATGAACCAAGTTGCGGATGAGGCTGGAATCGAGTTGAATCAAGAGATGAAGAGTCCGGAAGCGGCTACCCCAGTCAAATCAAATCCAACTGAAGTAGAGGAGGATGGATTGGGCGAAAGACTAAGGGCCTTGAGATCGTAGAATTCCAGGCTTAAAGGGGGGAAAGATATTTGGGTACAGGCGTTGTGGATAAGAGCAGAATAAAGATTGGCGAATTGGGTGTCCTTTTATCATTCGGGATGTATTTATCTGTGGAATTTTTGAGCGTATTCACATTAGAATGCTTACAAGAAACTTGAGGATGTGGATTTATGCCTGACTTTGGTAAGAAATCTACAGCGATGTATATCTGCCTAGTCTATAATCAAAGCGGTATACTTATATCAAGGTTGTCAAATTGCAAAAGAATCGCCATTTACGGAAGATCAAAGATTGTCGGCGATTCCAACTCCACTACGAGCTTCAAGCGAAGCTCCTCGATGCTTCTCTTTTCATTATAACTGTTAGATATCATTTGTATGTCATTTATACCTCTTCGCTCTCATTTTTCAAACTCCATATTCATTTCATAACCACTCTATTCACATCCTCGATCACGACGTGTTAAGATGGAAAGATACCTCCATTCATGCAGATCTGGTATCAGATGGAGCAAGGCACAAACTGATGTAATGCACTAGGTCCCCAGGAACGGGAAACGAAGAAAATCGGGGGCATTTACTGGGGTAGCTTTCAAACAGCACATGGGATTTAGATATTGATCTATATGATGGGGAATCAAGTTTCTTTTATCAAAACTATGAAAGAATCTCTATCAAGATTAAAGTGTAGGCTCGTATAAGCCGACCAACTATCTCGCACATCTTTCCGAATTGCAATGTCCAATCCTCTTGCTCAGACTGAACAGCAGGGAGAATGACTACAGTGCTTCTCAAATCTTATCGCTTATGTAGCTTTGCCTTTATACTTGGAGGAACTGGTGTTGACGACTTGACTAACTTTGGCGACAATCGGTTCGATGGAAGGGAAGGAATTATTAGATCTAGGGACTATTGGACATGTGATGCATGAACAGAACTTTCGCTCTTCTTAATCGTTATGATTTGCCACTAGAATTTCGACCGCACATATATATCGATTTGTGGATTCAGTTGCATTGTCTGAATACGTTACGACATGCTTCATATGAGGATTATTATAAATACAAAGCGGAACCTCGGAAATATAGTCCACGGATATTGCGCCATCATCTTGGTGAATCTTGGACATGGCGGTTTGATCAAGGCTTAAATGCTGATGAATGTGATAGATCATTGTGTTTATAACTTGCGTCAGAAGGTGATTCGTTATCTCCTGGTCCGTCAATATCAAGACCGAGAGACTGACTAGATGTAGTTGATATGTGATCCAGGCGCTGGAATTAGGGCACATGTCCGAGCTAAAAGATACCAGACATGGATTTCCAGATTCCAATAGGCATACACCCTTTTTTGTCAAGTCGAACGAGGACTATTAGCCAAAATCTTTGGTTCTTCATAGACAACCTAAATGTCGTAATATCACCACAGTGAATAGTAGATGTTGACCACAGATTATTCACTATAGAAACCTATGACATGGAAAGAATGCCGCCGTTCAGGAATTTGGAAAATCCACCTATTTTATTGATGTATAAATAACCGCAAGCTTGGATATGATACAGAGAGTCGAGACGAGAAGAGAAGGGTTTCTCATGGTGTACGAGCAATGAATAGTACAACAGACTTGGGTTACGGATACATCTACTATATGATAGGCTGTAATAAAAAACTATCGTCTTTGTTCACGTTTATATGATGGTTCAAAAGTTCACGTTGCTTGTGATTAGATGATTAGATGAATAGTGAATTCGTAACTTAGGTCCATATGTAACCTCTCCCATAGATCTTTCAACCGAACAACGTCAAATACAAAAATATACCACTCCATTTACAACACTAAAAGACGAGATTGTCTAGACGATCATTCGATACCAAACAATCGAGGGGTCTCCAATCTTTTCAGAATGGTTGGGTAGCATAGATATGGATCATCATCAAAGGAACAAGTGGGGCAATCCCCCTCTTCTCCACTAACAGTGAATAGCTTGTATTTACTATCTATATTCAAAAGCCCATCCAGGCTTCAACAAATACGGTGAGATGGCCGAGTTGGTCTAAGGCGCCAGGTTAAGGTGATTAACTATTAACAAACGGTTGTTTACAATCTCCTGGTCTAGTAATAGGCGTGGGTTCGAATCCCACTCTCATCAAAATTCATTTTTGTGATTTTTTTTGTTGGAAATTTAAAGGGTTTTCGCCTAGCGCGGGGTAATTCTAATTTTTGACCTACATACAAAAATAAGAACAAAATTGACTTGACTAATATTTTTGCTCTATATTTTGAATTTTGAAACTAATGGAAACTCTGGTTCTATTTTGATATAAATCTCCGCATAAATCGACAAAATCTTGACGTAGAGCGCTTCACTGATATCCCTTCGAAGGCTATTGTTCAGAATATCACAAAAATGGTAAAAAGGGTAAAAATTTAGATTTCAGGCAACGGATTCAAACCGATGATACTCAGGGTAACTCCCTACGTAGGGCTCGAACCTACAGCCTCCGCCACGGTAACCAACTCTGCCTTAAATTGTGTGACAACCCCAAAAATTTGATTTCATCAACGGGTTCAAACCGATGATACTCAGGGTAACTCCCTACACAGGGCTCGAACCTGTAGCCTCAAGATTCAGGCAATAACTCGAGTTTTTGTTCTAGTTATCAATAGAAGTCTTGCGCGCTACCATTGCGCCAGCAGGGAAATCTTGTGATATTATATGATGACTGAGCTCTAAGTTAGTATATATTACAATGGACGAAGAAAGGTGGAGAAAAGAAGAAAGATGGTCGATCCCAAGACCTAAAGTAAAACTCTAGGTTCTGGGTCATGGTGCTTGAGTTGTTGGAAAATTCTGATGAAAAAAATAGACTACCGAGAAAATGAAGGGGTTGAGCCGAGACGACCCCACTATTCGCGAATTTTTTTCTGCCCCACCAAATCCACAAACTATATTATTTTCTACTCACTCCAGCTTGACTGACTATATAGTATCAAAATACACCTTGTGCAACATACAAACAGGCCGGATGGTGTAGTTGGTTATCACGTGTCCTTAACAATTAACACTTGTTAAATACGGACAAGGTCCTGGGATCGTGCCCCAGTCTGGTCATACAACTTGCCGCATGGCATTACCTTTTACCATTTTCTTCGATTTTGGCTGAGATTTTGATCTAGCCATTCATTAGTCGTCGATCTTTTGCTACAGGGCTTTTTTTATCCCAAGGGAACGTGAGATCGTGGTAGTACATTCATCTATACATCTCATCACAGTTGTATGTTGCTGTCGAAAAAAAGCCGAAGTGCATTCGTTGTTGGTGGGGTTTGTGGGCCTTTGTCTTTACCATTCGTTGGGTTTGCTCGCTAGCTATGATCTAGCTTTGTTTGAATATCTGAAAAATATCCCCAGCTTTGGATATCCTACCGGCGGTATCATCTTCTTATGTTCACTGTTCAATGCTAGCCAGTGCTACGAGTCTTCTATATACGAAACAGGAAGTGGTGTGAGAATTGAAACTTCGAGTGTTCGCTTTGACACGTCTTCTTCAGTTTCGGTGTCTATAGTTGTGCAATATTCTCGTCTCCATAGAACCTGGAGCTTCATTTGTGTTGGTAGGAAGAAAAATAATGTTAGATCTCTGGGTTCCTGAAGATATGGAGGCGTGTTGTTTTCTGGTGGGAAACGACTAGAGCAATTTGAGGGCCTGTGAGGTAATATAGAGTGCCCTTGCGTCGATCTCTCACGTTAAACCCTACCTCGACTGAAATGTTTTGTAACTTTATAAGCGTCTCTCTAGTTGTCTTTTTGTTCCACTCTTATTTTTGATGGGTGTTCTAAAAAAGGAGATGTCTGAATATCTGAATATCTGAATGTCTGAATGTCTGAATGTCTGAATGTCTGAATGTCTGAATGTCTGAATGTCTGAATGTCTGAATGTCTGAATGTCTGAATGTCTGAATGTCTGAATGTTTATCAGACATTATCTGATATGGATACATGGGAAGTAGATGATGGGCCACTTGTGAATTGTGTAGTGGAAATTTAAATACTGGATAAATATCATCTTAAAAAAAAAAATACGTATAGCCGTAGAACTTGAGATGTCTCGGGAAAAATTACTTGGACCCGTGTCAAAGTTTTCTGATGTCTCAATTATAAGATTGTCTCAAAAAAAGTATGACCACTACGTACAATTCACCATGAAATATAAAAAGCCTAAGCCACTTCACATACCATATCTCACCAGAGTGTGAAACTCAAACGACGCATTTCAATCTCTGAAGCTATCTCATGTAATCGGACAAAAGTTGGTAAACGTGGGCCACGACCTATGTTCCATCGCAAAACATATGAGTACCTACCGAAAGTCTCATTCCGGTTTGAAATCAATCATCTCCAAGTTCAATTATCGACAGAGTTCATCTGATGTGTCGTACAGATATCTAGTACGCCAATAGTGCTGCAAATAGATTTTGGAATGCTTTCATTTGCATATGGAATCTTGGAAGTGTGAGAAAGTCGTTACACGTGCAACAAAGAGAGTTTGCTGGATTGTTAGTTAGCCTCCTTATTGAGCAACAGCGACATCTCATCCGATAGCCTCGAAACGAATATTTCCAGAAATATTGAAGTGGAGAATGGGCCCTTAAGTACTTCCATCATACACCTTCGAAGCTATTCTTATTCGTTTTCAAATCCCTAGTGCGCCTCATTAATGAGCACACCCAGCCCCACTGGAGCTTTCACCAAAATTCGCCGAGAAGTTACTTGGTCCATGAACACCGAATATCAAACACCCCGAAAGACTTGCGAGTCTCCGAACACCATCGGCGGAGCAAGCAAATCCCCTAATCTCGAAAATCCAAACGAAACCTTTCTTCACCTCTGCCATTCTCTCTAAGCCTGTATACTCTGCATACTGTTAGTGCGGGGCTGCTGACTCCCGCTCCAGAAGTGGGGCCGATCCCGCTAGCTATTTTTTTTTTTTTGCAAGAAATCCTGGAAATTTTCCATAAAATTTCACAATATTTCGTCGTCGCTCAAGTGAAAGTCAAGCAAACCCCCAAATCTGCCACCCAGTCTGTTGCAATTTAACCTGAAGAACTAACTCTCATGCAATACTATATTGACTTTACTGAAACGCTGTCCAACGCGGCTAGTATGTCGGGTTTTCGCGGCATAACCACTGATTGTTTGCATATTGGTTCAAGATTGTCTCACAGCAACGTAAAAACTCGCATACTGTGAAAGGGATGAACTGCAAAGTCAGAAGTCCATGACGTTGGTATCAAAAAGTCCATGTTTGAGCTCCTTGTGACATTGTAGCACTGCGTTTCCGACATACCAATGCATGAGAAGGCTGAAAGAGGATGAGGCTTACACTATCGACCTGATTTTGATAGTCCCATGATTAGATATTCAGAGAAAAGTGTATTACGAAGAGGCACTTCTGTTCAACAAGGGTCGTGCAGGTATCCGTGGTGGAAAAGTAGGCTCAGATAATGTAATTAACCGTTGGAGCAGGACCATCGATTTGGGATTCTTCCAGCAAGATAAGGGGCGAATATATTGCGATGTTGGTTTGACAAAATGCGGGGTAACAAGCAAACGGTCTCGGGGTCCTCGCACAGCAAGACGACGAGAGCACTGCGTAGGCGGTGTGCAGTTGTGGTATGTAGTGACCTCATCAACTTGATGAACTATACGTAGACGGTACTATAAACAACATATTCAATGAGTGCCGATATTATTTCATGACGGTTGAACAAAATCTTGGAATTCGGAGTGAGAACAACAAACACGCTAGTGGTCATCGCAATATCTCCTCCACCCCTCAAGAGCATATGCACTTCAATGCTCGGTGAGAAGGCAATTTGAGCCGAACGGAAGGTCTAGAAAGAACAGATTTAATAACGGAAAGCTGGAAAGCGAATTCCGGATGCGCATATAATTACCAGAATGGTTTAGATGAGAGCCTATTGAACCCCGGAAAACATGCACGATTCTGCACGAGCAACTCTTCAAGGAAGGATTGTCATTGAATGTGTTCAACCCCCTAACACAAACCCAAATGTCAAATTCGTGCTATGCTGCATTGATGTATGATTTGATAGTCAACTCTCATCGTCGATGAAAACCTTTCTTTCGTTCCTGGAATCGTGGAGGAGTAGGCAAGATATACATATTGAGTAAGGGATGACGTTAACATCTGTCGATATACGTCGGAGATATTATACAATCTGGAAGTTCTCCCTGCGTACCCTTGTACTCCTGGGGATCTTCAAAAGCTTCCCGCTATTTCGAAATAACGCTGCTTTGATGCAATGTTACTCTTATTAGTAACTTATTGATATGACAACCATATATAGAATGAAGGTAATTGGTGGAACTCTGTACAATGTACACTTTCACACACTTTTAACATGTGGAAGCGGCATTCAACGTCCGTAAGGGCTGTAAGGATAAAATGGTCCTTAATAAGCACCCGGAACAGTTATTTAAGGCTGATCCGGCTCGCTCCGCTCTATCAATAAGGGGATTTAGGTTACATAAATAAACGAATTAGTATTGAATCGGTTGGTTTAGAACAGCCACTCTAGTTCTCTTTTACTTCTTCCTAGTTTTAATATGCATGGGGGGTTTGCAAGGCTTGGTTGGTTGGGTAAGTTTCGATGGGACATTGAGGAACGTGCATGAAAACTTTCAGAAAATCAGCCCACTATATGAAATTCTCGTCAGTTATGGCATTTGAGAAGTTACATCCTAACACGTTTCGAGGTCGATAATGTTTCTAATCCAGGTAATATCCATTGATTCTCATCCAAAGAGAAGCCGAACGCATGTGCCCTGCCCTCATAACCTCATACCTAGAGTATACAACCTTTTGAAGTACCCAATCAACTGTTTGCTCTTCTATGCAAACCACACAAACTCATAGACACGGCTCCATTGTGGGATCTCGATGACATTCGGGGAGCTTTGCGGAATTGGATATATTCATACGGGATTGGGGTCCGGTAAGTAATGGATTGTATGCGTACATCCAATTCCGAAATATCCAAGCAACTCAACCATGAATTGTCCAATTTGTTGATTGATTCATTCTTGTGCTTGCTTAGCAGCTTGGGAAGCTTGATATTGATGCATAAATGCAGATTCCCTATCGAATCATGTTGATGCTGTATGAAACCTTGGATGCATTTCTATCTATTACTATTCTGGTACTACTATATGCTCAATACTAGGCTTGCCATTCTATTCCATTCTTTTTCGTCTAATTCCACAAAGTGCTTCCTTTTATTTCCATCTAATTGCCTTTGCCCGTCCAATACATTAATTCTAGCAGTGCCCAGTTGTTTCTCTATTGCTTCTCAAATCGTTTCTTACATCTTTTCTACCTTCCAATGTTGCCGGAGTCCCCCGCCTATGTTCAGTGAACAAAAATAAAGTCTGGATTCGGCTTCGATCTCCACAATTCATTCTAACATCACATCATACAAATCGTGATACTCGTATGATAACGAAGATGAACCGGTACTGAGGCTTGAAAGTTTGGAAACGTCTTCTTACCACATGGTCATTCCGAGAAATTGATACTTTCCAAATTTTATATCAAAATTGTGAGGACTCACCCCCCTCTACCATTCTATTTAAAGGTCCATACCCCAAACACAACCAACATTTCTACGCCACAACCAGATCATAAAGATATCAAACTATCAACAAATCGAACACGCTATTTGACTTCAAGGATAATCCTTTAAATCGTCCATATTATCAAATACCTTACTCACAATCACTTCCTTTGTCGGGCTTTGTTTAACAACCTCGGCATCTCCTCAACAACATAGCCTTCGATATATTCTTTCAGCTCCAGTTAAACTATAATAACTATCAAGGTGTAAGTTTAGACTTACTTCAAAACTCAAACTGGTATCATCAATATCCTCAATGGCAAGTGTGATTTGCCAGAAGCCTGCCGTCGATTACTTCTCATTGTCACGGCAGCAAACTGAAGTAAGTAGAATACAATCCCCCCATACACAAAAACATCATAAAGTCAATGATGGCTACGAAGCGAGCACTTCTTCGAGTTACCCGGGTCTTTCGAATATGTCATGTGGATAAACTCCACCTCTTGCAGTGCTTTCTATTCGTCTTCTCTTCAACAATCCCCCCACTGCAGCATTGACTGACAGCCAATTCTTATAGCAGAGTACTTCCCCATTTAATTGGGATAGTGAGCCTGCGCTCGTCAACAACTCAGACTCTTGTGACTCCATTCTTCCATCACCAACCTCATCCGACCCAATTTTTTCCAGACCTTCTTACATACTCCCCAAAGAAGAACCATTCCAAAACACAAACCGCAAATCATCCACAGGTCAAGCATTTGACTTTGGTACCTTTGAGGATTGGATGCGTTGGGACGACCCAAGTGAAGCAGCCTTATCACCTACCTCGGATTTCTTCCCAGAACTCAAAATTGAGCCCCTCTCGCCTAATATGAGCGGTCTCGAGCTCTCCCGCAATCTTTCTAGCATCGACGAAGCAGCAGTATTCGGTGACGATAATTTAGTCGACGCGGGAGAACAACTCTTTCAACCTACACCAAGCAATCTCATGAATTCGCCGATGATCGACATTCCATCTAGGGATGGTTTATACTCCACCCCTCTATCCTGGGCACGATGCCAAATGAACTCAAATATCAACCTCCGTCGCGCACAAACCATCCCCAATCTTCAGCAGCAACCTATACTCTATAACCGTACTCTCACTCCTCAAGAAGAAATTCAACTTCGCGCTATTGCTATGCCTCAACAAACTCAAAACACCTCTGCATATCCCACTTCTCCTATCTCATCCAGAAGTTCGCCATCACATTCTCCAATTTCCAGACCCACACGCCAGTCAATGTCAAATTCAAATCATTCTAATAACTTGAAACGCAAATCATCAGCTTGTTCTTCAGATTCGAATTCCGACGGTGAAGATGAGGTGCCCGCCCGTCATCCACCCATCAAGAAGACCGCCCACAACATGATCGAGAAGCGATACCGAACGAACTTGAATGATAAGATTGCTCTACTAAGGGACAGTGTACCTAGTTTGAGAGTAATGACCAGAAAATGTTCGAGGGGACAGGAAGATGGCGATGAGCATATTAACGGGGATGATGAGGAGGAAGATTTACAAGGCTTAACACCAGCACATAAATTAAATAAGGTATGCTCTTTCAGACATCTGATTTTATGAGACTTCGAATCTAATAAACTTAATAGGCGACTGTATTATCTAAAGCAACAGAATACATCAACCACCTCGAGAAACGCAACAAATACCTTCAAAAAGAAAACGCAGCTCTCAAATCCCGCATTGAAGCTTTCGAAATGTTAGTCATGTCCAGTCAATCCCAAAATGGGGCACCGCAACAAACCAACGGAATGCAAAGAGGGAGATATGGATCGTGAACGCCAGTGTAGCGCTCGTAGATTATGAGTGCTACAAATTCTACAAGTTGAAGTTGGAGGAGGTAATGGAAACTTGGAAGGGGCAAGAATTGTAAAAGAACAATGGTGTTCGAGGCGGGTTTTTCCAGGAAAAAGAAATCGAAAATTTTATGATATTTTGGAACAGGCGTTATGGAATAATGATAGGATAGGAAAGGAAAGGATGGATTTAGCGGAACAGCAGAAGGATACCCGGGAATTTCTACAAAAATTTCAGTACAGTTGTTTGTTCGCTCGAAATTTTGATGAAGAAAAATCAAAATAAAATCTAAATTAGATTCTCAAGCATATTTTCTCTCTCCGCACTTGCTAGTTCTTGTGATTACTTTGTTCAAATGGTGATGCTGTGCTCTTGTCATCAACTAACTTGAGCTGATACAGCAATGAATACTCTTGTGCTAGAAATGAAAATTTAGACGTTTTACCAGCCATCAAGCCAAACTCATTGTCTTAAGACTCTGTGCTGACAATCATGTGCTTCCCTTTTAACCCTTCAAATCCCCTAGCAAAGCTGAGATACTCATCTCACGTCAAAGTTCTCCGCTCTGAAAACTGGAACGAACAGAATGCAAAAAACCCCAAGAGCTCATCTAAAGATTAATACTCTCTTTCTAAAAACAGACTGCTATTGACGATCACCTAATAATAGCATACACTTGTCCATGCTCCCACATATACACAGACTACCTACATTCCACCTTGTCATACTACCATCCATGACTCTGCTAGTAGTTACCGACATACATGACATCCATTTCTACCTCATCTCTGCTTAGCCCAAGAACTGGACCGACCTGCGCAGCATTAGTTCAACAATGCAAGTGATCCGCACATCCGCAATTCGAGTAGTATTTCTCCAGTCTGCAACTTCAACGCCACCCTCTGACCCATCACGTCAGCAAGACAAGCACGCAAGCTAAAAAAAAAAAGCCGAAAGCAAATACCGGCACTAAAACCGCGGAAGCAGCCAACCACACAAATACCAAACTCAAAAAACATCCACCAAATTAGAAGACCCACTACGCCCATAACCATTCATCGGAAAACTACGGAATGCACCTCCCTCTCAACAACACCATGATTAACTTTCGGATCCCTCACATCCGAATCACGTTATTCACAATTCCCTCATCTCCCAAACCTTCAGCTCTTCACATTTTGTAAGACGGACTTCGCCTATGTGAATAAATATTCAGGAGATACATTCTGATCCAAGAAACGCAGCTCATTCTATACGAAGCGTGTGGCATAGAAAGGGGTCTTAAACAATGTTATAGACGAGGAACTGGTACCATTCGTTACATTATTAAGGTACTTTAGTATTAGATGAGATTTCATGCGATGCAATGCGATGCGATACGATGGGACGTTGTATTTTATATCCTTCATCCATCCATCCATTGTTATGAAACGACGACCTTGCGTGTGTCAATCACTCTCTTCAAGACGTTTTCGGACCCGAATTTTCATACTGGGTCCACATGTGAATATCTCCTGAGGATCATCTGATTCTCGAATCGACTTTCCAATTCGCACTCGGGAACAAAGAAACGAAAATTCAAGTAAATGCGCTAGGAGCTGGATAGATTTTTTTGATTTCTCAATTTTGTGACCCGAATTGACTTGATTAAGATGACTACCTAGTATATGCCGCGTATGCATGATTATTTTCTTTCGTTCTTTCTTAATTCCTTCCTATGATACCCGTGAAACGTCCTTTATGTTAGCATTCCGACGAAGTTACAAACGCCCTGCATACCTTCCTTTCTCCCTCCATTCAATAATACAAGTCCTCTGAATAGCACGATCGTCATAGCTGCACAGTCAACCTCATGACCTCTTCTTCCCCTGTTTCGCCGTCATCTTTCTAAAGGCGTCTACTCCACCTGCACCAATAGGCCTGGAAGATGGATCCAATCCTCTACTTGGGTCGAAGTTACTTCTAGGGGCGATCGAATAACTGGTATTTGAAGTTTCCATTCTAGCTCTGTTGCTAATGACTTTTGGTGCGAGAAGACGTTGACGCTCAATATCACGAGCCGTGAGTTGTGTTCTTTGGGAGGAAGGCATTTGCGAAGATTGGGAGCCAGAAGGACGGATCGCAAGTTGTGCGGCTCTGAAGTGGATGTTAGTAGATACAGCATGTGTTGAATTGTATATACATACTGGAAATCATAATCCTTTGTCGCGACCTTACGCTTCTTATAATCGTCACTTCGCTTCAAAATTGGTCGTGACCATTCTCCCAATAATCTTTCAGCGATTCTCTTGATTTGAATTTCTGGCCTCTTGCTCTTCGTGTAATATAGAACGACCTTACCAATCCCACTGCTTAATAGTGCTTCCTTTTCAATTGGTAAACGCGCTAGTGCTTGAAAAAGATCACGTTGAATATTGTATGCCGGAAGACTTCCATCATTTAGTGGTTCTAAGAAAAACTTGACGGACTGTAGGAAGTTGGTATCGGGGTCGACGATGGAATGTTGAATGGTGTTTCTGTTGAGAAGCGCGACGACTTCTGGTAACATTTCAAGCTTTCTAGTTGCGGGTAAATTGGCATCTCGAGCAGCATTATCGGCTTGACATGCTTCTTCCATTCGAAGCTTCAAAGCTGCAATTTCATCATCGAAAGCTTCTTCCAAATCCTGCCACAAAGTTAGATTCTATATCTTTCACAACAGATAACATGTACATACCACTTCATCCTTCTTTCTTCTTCTCTTGTTTGGATTCTTAAGCGCAGCATCCATAGCCTTATCCAAAGCTCTACGTCTCCTCTCATCCGGGGTAAGATTTTCATCATTTTCTGGTTCTGGTGTTGCCTTTCTTCGTTCTTTGGTTCTGTCCCTATTTTTTCCTTCTCCCTCAACTCTCTTGGGCTTTCTGATTCTCTTTCCATCAATCTCCATTCCATCTGGATCCTCATCTGAGTCTCTGCGCGGCCTCTTCTTTTTGTCTCGCTTTCCTTCCTTTGGTTTCTTTGCTTCACCTTCTGCACGCTTGCGCTTACTGGCCTTCAACGTCTTCGCAATATCTTCATCGATACCAACCATGGGTCTCTCATCCAAAGCAACTTTACTTGCGTCGAAATCATCAAAATTGGCTTCATCGACATCAGAAAGATCTGATTCATTATCGGATCCAGCGCCGCCATCCTCTGCATTATCTAAATCATCCATATCGAGATCTGGGTTGGCCACAGGAGGTTCTGGTGTATCTCGTTCTTGTGAAATGGGTCTGTTTGGATCTCCAGCATCGTTTCCAGCTTCTGGGAGGGGTGTGGTAGGTCTTGAATTGAGGTCGGAATCCGACATATTTGCAGATTGTGAAAAAGGACAAAGGAAGCTTCTGTTGTTATCTATCGAATGTTGAATCGTTTCAAAATGTTATCCGCGTGTCAATCAGAAGCCGATTGCCGATATGGTATCGATATCGAGTCGTAGTGGTTGTTGTAGAATCGAACAGATGCGCAGAAATTATATGAATTGTTTCGTCGCAACTCGCGTTGTACCAAGCTGAAGTTGTATATTAATTGAAGCTTTGTCAAATCCAGCTAGTGGATGTTAAGGTTAGTGTTGAATCGGAAAAATCTTGGTTGCCTCAGGAGCGACGATTCTTTGTTTACTTTGGATTTTCTAGATGCCGTATCACCTCACTTCCCCATATCTTCATGTTTAAGCTCCAAACTTGCTATCAACGAGCAAAAAAAATACAATGTGGAGCAACACTTCTAGAAGGACAGGTGAAGGTCCTATGGACTTTGAATGGCAAGAAAAAGGTGGCCCTATGGATCCGAAATCACCGTTTCTACAATTCAAAGCTATGCAACTTGATAACAGTGAGTATCTTCACTTTCGTACCATCGAACAAAAAGTAACATGTGTACTAATAAGGCAATTAGACTCTACCAAACCCACCAATTCTTTTCTAGCACAGAATTCCACACCAGCTCCAGCTTTTCGAAATCCAGCATTCACAACACCCCGCAAACCATATAATTCAGATATCTACTCCGAAGCTTCGGGAATTGAATCTTCCCCCGGCGAGACTGCCGACGCAGAGGACACACCTGAGATACCCAAAACCTCCAGCAAAACCATGACGGCTTTCTCATCAAATGCTTCTTCACGCAAACCGCTATTTGGCAAATATGGCACAAATTACAAAGGAACCAGTCCTGGCGCTCGTAATGATTTGCGCAGAATGAAGTTGGGAGGTCAACCTATAGCTAAAAAACGAAAGCGTCAGCATCGGGATGAACGAGAAGATGAAACGATGGGGATAGTGCGACATCATAGGAAGGGATCGGCTTCGGAATCAGAGAGCGAATCAGGAGATTCAAGACCAAATAGTCGATCGACCGAAGGAAGGCAAGCGGGCAACACACCAGGCTGGTTCTCCTCCTTCCTATCTGGTATCGAGTCGCGACCCAATCTTCCTAACATTCTTTCTTACTACGCTCAATTAACGCTCAACACTTTCGTCGTCGGACTAATAATGTTTGGGGTTTATACATTCTGGACCACAATCCGAAGCGACGTTGATCAAGCATCTCAAAAAGCCACCGCAGAAGTTCTATCCGAGATGGCCAACTGCGCAAAACAATACACAGAAAACAAATGCGAACCAAGCATGAGACTGCCTGCTTTAGAAACGGTTTGTAACAACTGGGATGCATGTATGTCTATGGACCCCAATGCTGTTGGAAGAGCTAGAATTAGTGCGAAAACATTCGCAGAGATTTTGGATAGTTTTATCCAGCCTATCAGCTATAAAGCCATGGTACGTTCACTCCTACATCTCCCTACCTCCTCTTCTATCAGAAAACTAACAACCATCTCTAGATCTTCGTCGCCCTCATCTTCACCCTCTCCATCGCCGTAAACAACATGGCCTTTGGAATGTTCCGTTCTAAACCCCCCATTTTTCACCCCGAACCCCAATCTCACCCTCAGCAACATCTCCCCCAACACCCCAACTACTTCGGACAACCAAATCCCTGGGGAATCCCCCAAACCCCTCAATCACATTTCGGTCCTTACGAACCCTGGCCCACCGGAGCAGGAACTACTCAGAGAGCTCTCTTCCAGAGAAGCACTTTCGGAAATCGGGAGCGGGAGATGGAATTTAAAACCATCGAGAGGAGTCCGAGTAAGAATCGCGGGAGGAGCAAGGGGAGAAGTCCGAGTAAGGGAGATAGGAGATATTTGGAATAGAGTTTTACTTGGCTAAATTAGGGGTAGCGAGATCAGACATGGCTTGGGATAGTTTCTTTGATATTTTGGTGGCAGGTTGGATGGGAAAGGAAAGGATAGGATAGGAAAGAGGCTAGAGCACATGGATGTATGGATTTATGGATGAGTGGGTGGGAATGCACGAAGCAGGATCTTTATATCATCCTACCTAGATACCACAATACCAGCCAGCACAGGAGTCAAGGAGTTGGGAGTCGTGAAGGAAGTGGAATGCTAGCTTGTCATTTCATTTCATTTCACATTCAAGCGTACATTATGTTATATATGTGTGTGTGTGTATATGCGTACATATGTGTATGCGTATACTAGACATTACACCAACCAAGAAACAACCAAGAAAACAGCCAGTCTACCTACTCCCTACTCCCTACTCCTTACCCTCTTGAGCCCGAATCGAATTACATATCGTATATTACATCTCGTAAAGCATATACACACACACACACAAATTTATGTATACATACTAACAAGCTCACAAGCTCACATATCCAAATAATCGTAACCCCATCTCCATCTCCATCCAGATCATACACATTCATTCATTCATTCATTCATTCATTCCTACATACAGATTCATTCATTCATATTCATATAGACATATATATATACATATATAACCATCTAAAAATCGTCCCATATATTTTTCTACCTACCTACCTACCTACTATCTACTACCTACTACCTACTAACTAACTAACTAACTAACTAACTATCCCAACACCGTATAAGCTAAAAGATTCTCCACTCTCCACTCTCCACTCTCAAATCATCATCATCACTTATCAAGAGCATAGGTAGTAGTATCAAGACACGATAAATTTCTCCTTCACATCTTATAAATTTTCCTTTGCCTATCCTCCCAATAATCCATCCATTCATTTCCCCTTTCCCAATCCATATCATCCATACATAGCATCCCATCCCCTCCCATCTCATTTCCATCGTTGTTTTCCACCTCCGTCATCTCATCATCTCATATCTCATCTCACTACTCATTCGAACCAATATGTGAAGAAGAAAAAAGTCGTGGTTCGTGATACCATACTACATGCATGACAAATGGCACCGCCCCATCCATCCTATCCACCCTAGACTTTAATTGCGCGAATCCAATCCCATAAGATGACCACCAACAGATGACCCATCACCCAACCCACTCCAATCATCTGCGCCTGAGTTTCATGAGAAAGGAATTCCTACACTCTATCATTCTCGAACCTCGCGAGTTCTTATCTCTTCCTGACTTCATATGCCCACCCCTCAATTCCTTCACCCTTGCTCCCTACTTCCAAGCCTTCAATCTTCACGCCTTTCATACCGGCTGTATCTTCCAACCACGGTGCACCTGCCATCCCTCCAGCATTTGCCCTCTTCTCCGGTGTCAACTCCAACATGGGAGTTAAAAATTCCGCAATTCTCTTCGCTTCATCTTCTTTAAAATGGTACTTTTCTTTCAATACATCCGGTAAGGCCCAATGTCGTAATCGGTGAATGTTTCGTAGTTCGCCCTTTCGGTTAAATATTTCTTGTGACCATTTGCCAGATAAACAAAGAGATTTGGGGAAAGGTCCAAGGAGTTCGATTATTTGAGCAATGTGATCGTCATCTTTGCCATATTTGGTCCCGGATTGTGGATCGAAAAGATAATCACCGGTAATAAGTTCGAAGACCTGTTGATTGTAAAATTAGCTATCGTGCTGGGAAAGGGCAAGTGCATCAACATACCATAGCAGCCATACTCCAAACGTCTGTAGAAGCACCCCATTTGGAGCCCAATATAACTTCTGGTGATCGATATTGCCTTGTTTGAATATCGTTTGTAAAGTGATGTCCAGTCCAGCAAGCATTTCCCAAATCGGCAATTTTGACTGATATTATATCGAATTGATTTGCATCCTCTGCCTTCTTCTTTTCGCCCGAGTTTTTGTCGAGTGATATGCCCGAGACCTTATCTGTAAGAATATCGCTAGAATCAAGTTAGGGGCGGTAGATGATGGCATGAAGGTAACTACTCACGCAGTCTTTTCTCTTGTCCCGTGGTTCTCCTCGTCTGCCTTTTCTTTTTGAGGTGAAGAATTGTTCGAACGACCTATTGCACCAACCATTAGAATACTGTCCATTGCCAGGGATTTCCGATGGAGTATATTTACTGTTATTGAGCATTTCATTTATACTTCCATGGGAACCGGGATTACTGCCAGGAAACCTCATCAAATCTGCGTGGTTGAAGCTGGCATTCAACGGACTTGGCAAAGGTTGACTTCCAGTAATGAGAGTTCGCCGTCTCCTTCGGCCATTTCTGTTATCTTCCTTGTCATTGCTCGTATCCTCCTTGACGAATGTTTTCACAATCTGTTCCACATCTCCAATTTCTATCAGGACGTTCTCGGGCTTCAAATCTGTATGTATAATGCCGCACTCCCTATGTAGATAATCCAGACCCAACAGAACTTGTTTTGTAATTTGTTTAACAAGAGGCATGGGAATTCCGCGGTGGTTCCATCTTTTGATCAAGCCCAACAGATTCTCTCCCAGAACCTCGAAGACCATACAGACATGTGTGCCATTTGGACCCTTGTGCTCAAAAGAATCCAACAAACTAACCACATGCTTTCGACCTGGGTGATCTGGCTTAGCACCAACAATTTTATTGAGTAATTTGATTTCGTCTATGGCCGTTTCCGTGTAATGCGCTGCAGATCGTACAACCTTCAAAGCAACATGTTTCTGAGTGACGTTGTCTTTGGAAAGCCATACTGTTGAGAAGTGACCCCATCCTAACTTTCGAACCACGGTGTATTTGCCATCTTTGAAGTTTTCACCGACCTGTACTGGGTGATAGCCTCCTTTACAGTAGTCTTCGGAGTCTTCCTCGTCTGCAGTCGTTTCTGCAGCGTCTTCTCTCGAGGAAGAGGATGATGGATCGCGATTTGTTCCCGAAGCCGATCTATTTCCATCATCGATTCTAGTCAGCAAGTTTTGCAGCATTGAACTCATCATCTTGAATGAAACTAAGTAAAGTGCAGCATTTTTGCGCGACCTTGTTGGAGGGGAGGGTGGTTTATATTTTGAGGCGCTGCACCTTAAACACAGAAGGAGGGTTGGAAGGTCAGAAAGTGGGACATTTTTGGTGACTTACCCTGCACGGGCTTGAGCAGAAGCCATTTTGGAAGATTCAGAGTCTTGCTCGGTTGTGATGATTGGCTTTAATGAGTCTTTCTTTCTTTTTTTCATAGCATGCGCATTTGAATTTTTAGTTATCGATTCTTTCGCTTTAGCAATTGCAGAGGCCTTTATCCGATCTCCGTTCATTATTCGGTTGTGGTGGTGGAGGTGGTGGTGGTGGTTAGATGGTGGGTTAGTTAGTGTGAATTGGGGTGTGTTGACGGGTGTGTATTGGTGAATTGTTGTGCAGTGGATTAACTGATTGACTGATTGACTGATTGATTGACTGAATTTTGTTGATGGAGAAAGGGAAAGGATTCGATTCGGATTGAGAAATGGGTGTGGACGATAGATAGTCAAAGGGTATTGGGATTGGGATTGGGATTTAGTTAGGGTGGTGGAGTTGATTATGAGTGGATTTGGAAGTGGAGGTGGGTGGTAGGTCAGAGGTCAGAGGTCAGAGGTCAGAGGTTAGAGGTTAGAGCTCAGAGGTAGGAGAAAGTAATAAGTAGGAGGTGAAGAAGTTAATGGAATCGATTCAAGTGTAGGAATAGATGTAGTAGTAGTGTAGTAGTAGTATAGTGTAATAAGAATAGGTGATAGGTGTAGACAATTATAGATAGATAGGCAGGTAGATAGATGTACCCTTTTTCCCATCTATGTAGCTAGCAGGCCGGTACTGGGTAATATGTTCCAAAAGGGTCTTGAATTTTTTATTTACAGGTGGAGGAGGAGGTGGAGGTGGAGATAGAGATGGGAGTTGATGGTGGTGGTGGTGGTGGTGGTGGCAGTAATAGTAAGTAGTAATAGTAGTAGTAATATAAAAGAGTCGTAAATTGATACTCGAGAAATAACAAGAGGAGGAGAAGCAGAGTGGATAGTCAAATTTTAACTTGCTTGCTTACTTGCTTGCTTGCTTTGCTTCCCGCCGAATTATGACGAATTGATAGGAGGGGGCGCTTCGACCCAAAAAATAAATAGAGTCAAGTCGTTTCCGGTCCTGTCTATCCTGTCTATCCTGTCTATCCATCCATGTATTGGTCCTGTACGTAGCCACAGTATGTTCTCTTCTTCGGCGATTTGGGTGCCCAGCGAGCCCAGATGGTTGTGATGACTTGATGTGATTAATTATAGAGCAAGCAGATAGTAGATAGGGTGGTAGGGAGGTAAGAATCTGTAACGGTCAAACAATAATGTAACCCAATCTAGGTATTTTCACTTGGGGTTTAAATATATATATAGTAAAGTTCGTAATGATAACTAACATATAAGGAGTGTATAAGATGAGAGGGGGAAGGTATAAAATGGTCGGAAGGAATTGCATTATAGCCAAGGAAAGAGAATGTCTGTTGACAAGAAAGAACAAGAAACAAGAAACAAGGATTATTCAATCATAAATATCCCTCTTCAACCTATTCAACCTATTCAAAATCCATAGACCGCCCGGTAAACATCAATGTTTCGGTGAATCAATCAATTATGGAGCAATACACCCATCGAATGGATCAAGCTGAAAAGGATTATCGAGGAGAAGGCTGAATGAAAGGAGAGAAGGATATAATACGGTGTAGTAGTTTTGGGCCGTGTATTGAATGTAGGTACAGTAGTAGGTATGTATGGATAAGAGATGGATTGAGTTGGATTATAGACAGGAGAGGATGGGAGAGGATAGGAGAGGATGGGAGAGGATAGGAGAGGATGGGAGAGGATAGGAGAGGATGGGAGAGGATAGGATGGGCTGGTTATGGATGTGGATGTGGATGTGGAGGTGAAAGGTTGAAAGGAGGGGTATTTTTCTTATTAGATGATTTTCATGAATGATGTGATGATGAATAAATCGAATTTGGTAAATCATGTTGAAATAATAAATCCCATGTAATATTATGCTCAAAAGATCTAATACGATATATTTGGGTACTAGAATGTTCAAAACCTGTAAAGTGTCTAGACTTCAACTAAAATAGGGAGAATCTAGATTGAATACGAATGGAGACTTGGATAAATTCTGATATCATCGAGTTCCCTCCCTAGTAGAATCATTCCCTCTAAAACCAAAGAAAGTATGGGGGGCGGCAATTCAACGACTTCCAAGGTTAATCTTGTCAGACTGAAAGGGGGTTCGGGAACGCCATCTTGGAGGGGAGAAGGGGAGAGGGGAGGAGGGGTAATGTCGTAAATAAAATCTCAATTTAGATGTTAATCTATCTACTTTCTATTTACTATCTACTTACTAGGTACTTCTTACTATCTACTTGTTATTTACTTACTATCTACTTATTACTTACTTACTATTTACTTCATCTACTTACTACCTACAGTAGATAAAACTAACTTTCTTCGTGCCTCAATATTAATGCTTATATGTCTAATTGCAAATAGAGTTACTATCATCTAATTCTTTCTATTTCAAGTTTCAACATCAAAACAAACATTCAAGTACGGAGGATAGAACAATTCAAATTCGAATGCTACATCTAATATATACTATCACCAGGTGTATACTTCCATTAGTACTAGCGAGAATGTACCCCTCACACCTACTCCGTACATTCAACACTCAACACTCATTCATCGCTTGTCCAAGTCGATCAAAATAATTCATCTCATCATTCCATCTCCTCTCATTCCTTTCACTTGAATACCCATATCTATTAACATCCATTATAGCAAAAAAAACACATCGACACCTCTATTCCCATAGAGGAAAACCGCCATCGATGCTGTCACTGCATAGCATCCTTGTTCCATTTCTCCATCAATTTACAAGCCACACCAGTGACTTCACCGATCCATCCCGGAATCCTTCCCAATCCTTTCCAATCCGTCAATGGTTTGACAGATTCATTCCTCGAATAAACCGCCACACATTAACAGAAAGATATCTCTCCATCACCCCTTCCGATGATTCATCCTAAAATCAAAGCCTTGCCCCTCAATCTCACATCCGAGGAGGGGCAATCCAAGACATACCCAGCCCAGCCCTGTGCTGAAAAAATATCGAAAAAGCAAAGAAAATGCATGACCACAAAAGCAACCACCTCTTCCATGTCCCGTCCGGAATGCAAAAACGTGCTGAAAAGCGTGGACTACAGCTTTTGCCGCACCGCGCCGCATCGCATCATATCATTTGGTAAGATATTAGGTACGAAAGCACACCACAGACTTTCCACTATAGGCGTGACCTGAAAATCTCACAATACTTATCTCATCTCTTCCTAATGAGGATATCCGTGTTTTTGACCTATTCGGTGATTGATTTCCAAATGTGTTCTAGGTGGTTAGAGATACCATGAGTGTGGTGGCCATTCAAAATCAAAATCAAAAATCGTCCAAATTGATTCAAACAACACATGGACAAGGTGCACCTTACATGTGAAAGTCACTCATGACCCGAAGATGATCTGAATAATTAGAACTTCTCCAATAACTTAAGTCAGTTGAATGTGAGAAGTTTACAACAGTTTATATATCCCCAAGTCTTTTGAGCAACAAGTATCACAACCCAATCATACACTCAAATAGCTTATATCCACGGTTATTTCTCGGCCGGACATAAGACACTGATATCTTGAAGTCTTCAAGCACCATCTGATCCAAGCTCACTTCATCTCGGTGTCATTGTCCCTGCAATTCCTTTTCTGTGCACGAGCTAGATCGGTTCCGTGTATTAAAACGGGACCGACTTTATGTCGACGGCACCGATTTGTTATCGTTCCAATACGGATTTAACGAATGTGCAGCAGGCAACAGAGATGTCTATCTGAGGAATAGTTCTACCTTGATGTAGGGATACAGGTAGGGTACAAATACTTTCAATATCAGCTTCCCCGACTCTCCAACTTTGTTATAATTTCATTTCAACTTTGAATCATCGCTGTCGTTATCATCATCATTGCGATTTGCAGCGCTAAACTGGCAATACATTAAACTACATCACAAGCATCTCCTGCGTCAAACATACCAACTCAAGAATGTCGCAACCCAAAGTCCTAATAGCAGGAGCCGGCATCGGCGGTCTCTGTCTAGCTCAAGGTCTCAAAAAAGCCGGCATAGATTTCCACGTCTACGAGCGAGACCAAGCATCAGATTACCGATTGCAAGGCTATCGAATTCGGATTCATTCCGAAGGAACTGATGCTCTCCAACAATGTCTACCCGATGACATCTATCAATTATTTGAAGACACATGCGCCGAAATGCGTCTAGGACCCGGCTCCCAAGCAGATCCTCTGACAGGCGAAATCCTCCCTCCTCAAGCCCAACAATTTGGCAAAGGACCCCCTCCCATGTTTCGAAATGCTCGTACAGTTGATCGTCGCGTCTTCCGCGATGTTCTCTTAACGGGATTGGAAAATCACGTTTCCTTCGGAAAAGAATTCTCCCATTACACCACAAACAACAGCGACTCCATAACCATCACCTTTTCCGACCACACCTCCGCAACCGGTACTCTACTCATCGGCGCCGATGGCGTTCACTCCCGCGTTAGGAAACAGTTCCTCCCATCCCATATTCCCCTCGACACAGGCGGTCGTATCATCTATGGCAAAACCCCTCTCTCCACCGAACTCACAGACACATTCCCACCCGAAATGCTCAGAAGCATGTCCATAATCCGCGATCCCCACGGTCCAACCCCCTCCATCACCCTCCTCGAACCCATCACTTTCAAGCTCCGCTCCGCCTCCTCCCCTGCCCTTCCCATCGCCCTCCCCCATCCTTACATATACTGGGTAACCTCGACGCAAGAATCCGATCTCGCTCGCCTCCCCGTCCCCCACAATCCCCAGTCTCTATCCCAATCCCTAACCTCCCACTTTCACCCCTCCCTCCACCCCCTT